>JACXGI010011429.1:0-25010 GCA_016801175.1 Esox masquinongy | reverse complement strand
TTAAGGGTGTGCACACTTATGCAACCAGGTTATTGTGAGTTTTTTATTTTTTATTTTTCCCCCTCAAAGATTTCAGTTTGTTTTTCAATTGAATTGTTCACGTTATAGGTCACATTAAAGGTGGAAAAAGTTCTGACATGATTTATCTTTGTCTCATTCTTTTACATCACAAGAACCTGGCATTTTAACAGGGGTGTGTTGACTTTTTATATCCACTGTAAATCAATATAATTCTCCTGGTTAGTTCTCATTTTCTTTTTGACAGACGAAGAGTTGCATTTTCCTTGGCGCTTAGCCATCTTTTGCTTTTGACTTTGTTCTTTCTTAACTCGTTTTTTCTGGACCGCGTAAGCGGACCCGGCCAAGAAGAGCAAATGTCTCTTACTGAGTGAGTGAGTGAGTGACTGACTGAGTCCCCTTTGTTAAATAGCGTAGTGGTTAGAGAAGCGGACCTGTAAACTATAGGTCCCGCGTTCATATCTCCCTCACAGGCAAAGCGAAGTACGCATTATGAATTATTCCGTATAGACGAAAACTTTGCTGGCTAAAACCTTCAGTATCTACATTATAGTAAGCCTGAAATAAAACAGTTTACGGTTATATTGCGACTGTTTCTGGTGGATTTTCGAAGTACGCATCCGTGCATGCGTTTTGGTTCAGGATAAACAAACCCATTTGCTGGCTACAACATACATTAGTTACGTTATAGTAAGCCTTAACTGAAACTGTATACGGTTATATTGCGACTGTTTCTGGCATGGAAAAGTTAATCTTCAGTCTCGCTAGCAATTGCTCAATTCTTATGATTATTCCTAGAAAGTTAGTAGATACTAGTAAGCCTATTACTGGCTAATAAGCTGTTAAAACGGCCAGTGGCAAAAGCCATACAATTCATAGACGCTATGGTGGAGGTAAACTTAATAAGAAACATTAGTCAGTTTAACACAATGCTCAATGGTGTCTAGCGACTGCTGAAACGTGGAATGCCGTGGCATAGTGGTTAAAGACAGTGCCTCTCATGTGGAAGACCTAAGTTCGAATCTATTGAGAGCAACGACATTTAATAATTTTTCTGGGCCGCAATAAAACGGTTTTCGTTTATACAGTATTGCGACTATTTCTGGTAGATTCCACGATTCTCTCGTCTTTTCACTTGATGAAAACGTTAGTTATCGGCACCTTTATTGATAGTTATTGTATCAATGTCATTCACGAATGAAAGAAAAAAGTATGTTGTTATGCCATGAAAGAAAAAAATACATTCTTATGCCATGAAATGAAATTGCTTTGGCTGACTCGCTAGCAATTGCTCAATTCTTATGACTATTCCAGTAAGTTATTAGATACTGGTAAAGCCTATTACTGGCTAATACGCTGTTAAAACAGCCAGTGGCAAACACCATGCAGTTCATAGACTCTATTTGTGGTGGAGGTAAACATAGTAAGACAGTTTAACAGTATCAATATCATTCACGAACGGCCAATTTGCTGTTAAAACGGCCAGTGGCAAAAGAGGATTTGTTCAGGGTAGACACGCGGCTATACTGACACCCGTCAAATGTAGAGCTCTGTGATGTAGTGATTAACATCACAGCCTTCCACATGGGCGACCCGGGTTCGAATCTCGAGATGGCAACGCTTTCTATTGCGGGCCGGCTGAACTAGGCTTGCCTGGTTTCTTGTTTTAATGCAGGTAGGCTACACGTTACAGTAGGTAGGTAGCTAGCAATGTTCAAATTAGGGGTGGGCGGATCGATCCAAAAATATCAATACTACAAATACTACGTTTTGTTTTTGAAGATCGATACCAGTTTCAGTTTTTCACTTCTAAGTTGTAGCCTACCCATTTCATCAAAGAGTAGACCTGTCTGTAAACAATGTTGCGTTGTCGTGAACGCATCTTAAGTGCTTCTCCAACTCCACTGCTGTTGCTAATATGCTTATGACGGTGCACTCAAACAACGAACATACGCGTCGTGCTCACAACGCACCATGACTACCAGCGCCCACCGCCAATCCAACCTATAGGCCTACATTTATTGCATGCATGAATGCCATGGCTGAACGAAAGAGGAGCATGGTGTGAAATATAGACTATATTCAGACATTCAAATAGTATATTCAGACCATTGAAATGTATCTAAATTACTTATTTTAATGGAATTTAAAACAATGTACCTCAAACCTGAAATATGGAAATAGGTAATCTGTCATAGGCTATGGACGTAATTATTTTGTTATTTTACCTAGGTGATTTCCCAAGAGCTCTAGATATTACAAGAAGCTCTTCCCTACATGAACGTACATAAGCCACTTTTAATATTAAAAAGTATCGTTATTGGTATCAATATTGGTGATTCTGGCCCTGTATTACTTGGTATCGGATCGAACCCAACATTTGTGGTATCGCACACCCCTGGTTCAAATGGCAGTTGTGTTTACACATATGGTGTCCAAAAAATCCTGTGATCGTGTGTTCATGTTTAATAATACTGCTTAGTTTGTATACATTAATTATTGTTGACAATGAATCATGAATCCCTTTTCATTATAGAAATGTAGAATATATACAGTGGGGAGAACAAGTATTTGATACACTGCTGATTTTGCAGGTTTTCCTACTTACAAAGCATGTAGAGGTCTGTAATTTTTATCATAGGTACACTTCAACTGTGAGAGACTGAATCTAAAACAAAAATCCAGAAAATCACATGGTATGATTTTTAAATAATTAATTTGCATTTTATTGCATGACATAAGTATTTGATACATTAGAAAAGCAGAACTTAATATTTGGTACAGAAACCTTTGTTTGCAATTACAGAGATCATACGTTTCCTGTAGTTCTTGACCAGGTTTGCACACACTGCAGCAGGGATTTTGGCCCACTCCTCCATACAGACCTTCTCCAGATCCTTCAGGTTTCGGAGCTGTCGCTGGGCAATACGGACTTTCAGCTCCCTCCAAAGATTTTCTATTGGGTTCAGGTCTGGAGACTGGCTAGGCCACTCCAGGACCTTGAGATGCTTCTTACGGAGCCACTCCTTAGTTGCCCTGGCTGTGTGTTTCGGGTCGTTGTCATGCTGGAACACCCAGCCACGACCCATCTTCAATGCTCTTACTGAGGGAAGGAGGTTGTTGGCCAAGATCTCGCAATACATGGCCCCATCCATCCTCCCCTCAATACGGTGCAGTCGTCCTGTCTCCTTTGCAGAAAAGCATCCCCAAAGAAAGATGTTTCCACCTCCATGCTTCACGGTTGGGATGGTGTTCTTGGGGTTGTACTCATCCTTCTTCTTCCTCCAAACACGGCGAGTGGAGTTTAGACCAAAAATCTCTATTTTTGTCTCATCAGACCACATGACCTTCTCCCATTCCTCCTCTGGATCATCCAGATGATCATTGGCAAACTTCAGACGGGCCTGGACATTCACTGGCTTGAGCAGGGGGACCTTGCGTGCGCTGCAGGATTTTAATCCATGACAGTGTAGTGTGTTACTAATGGTTTTCTTTGAGTCTGTGGTCCCAGCTCTCTTCAGGTCATTGACCAGGTCCTGCCGTGTAGTTCTGGGCTGATCCCTCACCTTCCTCATGATCATTGATGCCCCACGAGGTGAGATCTTGCATGGAGCCATTTTATCCCTGATGTCCTTACACAGCTCTCTGGTCTTGGCCATTGTGGAGAGGTTGGAGTCTGTTTGATTGAGTATGTGGACAGGTGTCTTTTATACAGGTAACGAGTTCAAACAAGTGCAGTTAATACAGGTAATGAGTGGAGAACAGGAGGGCTTCTTAAAGAAAAACTAACACGTCTGTGAGAGCCGGAATTCTTACTGGTTGGTAGGTGATCAAATACTTATGTCATGCAATAAAATGCAAATTAATTATTTAAAAATCATACAATGTGATTTTCTGGATTTTTGTTTTAGATTCCATCTCTCACAGTTGAAGTGTACCTATGATAAAAATTACAGACCTCTACATGCTTTGTAAGTAGGAAAACCTGCAAAATTGGCAGTGTATCAAATACTTGTTCTCCCCACTATATATATATATATATATATATATATATATATATATATATATATATATACACATTTTAATTCTATTTATTTTTTACACCACTCAAATCAAGTAGGCTTGGCGACCAACCAGCAAACTCTGTCGCCCCCCTTTGGGGGTTGGGTCCCCCAGGTTGGGAAACACTGCATTAGTGCATTAGACATCTGTTAGACACACCATTAGACACACCGTTAATGCTGTACAATTTATTCAGGTTTTGGAACAAAATATGCTGCCATCCAGACTACGTCTTTTTCAGGGAAGGCCTTGCTTTTTTCAGCAAGACAATGCCAAACCACATTCTACACATATTACAACAGCGTGGCTGCATAGTAAAAGATTCCAGGTGCTAAACTGGCCCGGATGCAGTCCAGACCTGTCACCCATTGAAAACATTTGGTGCATTATAAAACGAAAAATACGACAAAGGAGACCCCAAACTGTCGAGCAGACGCAATCCTATATCAAGCAAGAATGGGAAAACATTTCATTTTCAAAACTAAAGCAGTTGGTCTCCTCAGTTCCCAAATGCTTACAGAGTATTGTTAAAAGAAGCGCTGATACAATACAGTGGTAAACATGCCACTGTCCCAACTTTTTGTTTGTTGTTGGTATCAAATTCAAATTGGGCATGTATTTTTTCCCAAAACAATAGAATTTCTCAGTTTCAACATTTGATGTTGTCTTTGTACTATTTTCTATTAAATATAGGGATAAATCGATTTGCCTATCATTGCATTTAGTTTTTATTTGCATTTTACACACTTTTTAGGAAACAGGGTTATATTCCAATAGCGTGGAAAAGCATATCAGAGAAAAATCATATTTTGGATTGCTTTGTATTGTAATAGAGGGTTGGGAAATGCTGATTTTAAATCAGTTTTTTTGGGTGTTACTTGACTATGGGGAACTTTGTAGGGTAAATAATCATAATGCATATTCAAATAACTTACCCTTGCTGTCTCTTTTTCCCTTCTTTCTTCCTCTCCTGTCTGTGCCTCAGGAATCCATCTCCACATGTCGCTTTGCCCAGCGTGTCGCACTGATCAGAAATGAAGCTCTGCTGAATGAAGAGCTGGATCCTGCACTGGTCTGTTTGCCTGTATCTGTCAGTCTATTCTTTTGCCTGTCAGTCCATCCATTTGCTTGTCATTCTGTTTGCTTGCCTGTCTGCCTATCCCTCTTTTCATCCTTCACCCTGTGTCCTCTCCTTATCATTAAGGAACCCCCTAATGCATGTACACGCTCCTGGCCAAGTTGTATTTAAACTAGTATACAGGTGCATCTCAAAATATTAGAATATTGTGGAAAAGTTCTTTGTTTACAGTAATTCAAATCAATAAGTGACACCTTCATATATTCTAGATTCATTACAATTAGTGAAACATTTCAAGCCTGTTTTGTTTCCATTGAGATGATTACAGCTTACAATTCATGGAAATCAAAATTCCTTATCTCAAAATATTAGAATAAAAAATTTAGAATACAGAAATGTCGACCTGAGAAGAGTTCTAATCTACAGAAGCCCTGAAGCCCAAGCAGTAAAAAAAAATTTGGGGTTTATCTCGTTGGAACGACTTAGTATCTCGTTTGAACGACTTAGAAAAAAAATTATGAAACAAGCAATTTTTAGAACATTTTAATTTTATTTTATTTTTTTACTACTAATTGTTTTTATGCTAAGTCGTTCAAACGACTTAGTATCTCGCTTGAATGACCTAGTATCTCGTTTGAATGACTTAGTATCTCGTTTGAATGACTTAGTATCTCGTTTGAATGACTTAGAAAAAAAAAAGATGAAATTTGTTATTTATTGTAAGTTTTTTTTTTACTACTAATTGTTTTTCCTGCTAAGTCATTCAAATGAGTTAGTATCTCGTTTGAACGACTTAGTAAAAAAATTATGAAACAAACAATTTTTTGAACATTTTTATTTTAAGTTTTTATTAAAAAAATACAAACATCGACTCCACACACTGCAGCTCCAATTGTTATACATAATGGCTCCGGGTAAAATAACCATCCTATTTGATTCAGTAATGTTTGTCCAGGTGTTTCCATATTAGCGGATCTTTGATCAAGGTCCAAAAAATAATTGTTTTATAAAGAGGGGAAATGATGCAGTTAGCATATTCTAAAGACGACAGCGGACTAGAGCTCAGTTTATATAAGTGCGGCGATACGTTCATTTTTGAATATTGGAGGGTTGTTAGGCTGTGAATTAGTATACTAGCTGCTATTATCACAACCAGTGAGCAACGCTTTCTCTTTTTACAATGCAAGAAGTTCAACTTAAGCACTTAAACAAGACTACAACTTTCATTTGTTGTAATGTTGCCTGGATTTATCATTTGAGCAAAATGTCATGGCACACTTCATGCGTCCTCACCTTATGCCAACATGCTACTATTCAGCTGATTGCTCACGGTTCTGACTTAATGCTTTGGAGTTCAAAGGTAGCCTTGCTTTAGGGTTTCGAATAACTATTAATAAACAATTATAGGGCCATCAATGGACAGAATCAACGAATGATGGGCTGTAGCAACCATTATATGGCCTTGTAATGCTGCTGCAAAATGAATTTGGCCTAATTAGACATACTAATGATTATCTCGTTTGAACGACTTAGTATCTCATTTGAACGATTTAGAAAAAAAATGATGAAATTTGTTTGTTTTTTTTAGGGTTTTTTTTACTACTAAATGTTTTTTCTGGTAAGTCATTCAAACGACTTAGTATCTCGTTTGAACAACTTAGTAAAAAACAATGATGAAACAAAAGTTTTTTTGAAGATTTTTATTTTATTTTTTTTTACTACTAATTGTTTTTATGCTAAGTCGTTCAAACAACTTAGTATCTCGTTTGAACAACTTAGTATCTTGTTTGAACGACTTAGTATCTCATTTGAATCTCATTTGTCGCTACAATGTTCTCCAGTGATCCTTACACCATTATTTTTCAAACTGCTCTGTAGCTGTATGAGCAATGGGAATGAAAACAATTTCAGGGACATTTTACGTTTATATTCACCTCCTCGGACACATTTAATATTTTAAAGTACAAAAAAGAAAAAACATCAATAAAATAGGAAGTTTATTTTAAGCAAATAGCCAGTTGGAACAGTTGGAGTTGCAACGTTTTTTAAATAATACCTGCAAACGGTTAGCAGAGACCAGAGGCGTTGCTAGAATCAGAATACATTCGGGGCTTAGCCCCCCCCCGCCCCAGGGCTATTCATAAAAGATCCGGGGCTATAGCCCCGGACGCCCAGGCCTAACGACGCTACTGGCAGAGACAATCACAAAGTTTTAGCTTAACTTATTATTTGTTCGACAGCTTGCTAGACATTTGATTTCAAACTAATATAATAGCATGTTAATTTATCTTTGCTTACAAATAAATGAACATGACAGGAAATGATTTCATGAACATCACATGCCAGTTGCTTAAAACATTTAGAACACTAAAAAATAAAATAGTCTATAGTTATTTGGTTAGGAAAAAACATTCCTAAGACATTGTAAACTGTAGATATATTTTGAGGAAAACTAATGAGAAACGCGTTGAGTCATGACAATGCTAGAAAAAATGCCAATTTGAGCAATTTCGAGTTTCCAATTATTTTTTATTTCTATGCTAGGCCACATATTCTAATATGTAGTTTATGTTATGTATAATCAATCAGCCACTCTTGCCCAAGGTCTGACAGTATTCTCAAGAGTAAAAACCGATATCCTAACCAGCACATTCCAAAAAATACAATTATTTGAGCCAGATCGCAATTATTTTTATAGAAAAATGCGCAATATTTGGATCCCAAAATCATGTTTACAATTTCAATAAGGGATTTTAGATCAATGTTAGAAATGTCTCAACAAATAATACGCAAATTACAGTAGATATAAAAAGTCTACACACCCTGTTAAAATGCCAGGTTTTTGTGATGTAAAAGAATGAGACAAAGATAAATCATGTCAGAACTTTTTCCACTTTTAATGTGACCTATAATGTGAACAATTCATTTGAAAAACAAACTGAAATCTTCGAGGGGGAAAAATGAAAAATAAAAACCTTACAAAAACCTGGTTGCATAAGTGTGCAGACCCGCTTATACCTGGGGATGGATACATCAAACTCATGTTAAATAGAAGTCATTACACACCTGCCATCATTTAAATTGACTCTGATTAATCACAAATAAAGTTCAGCTGTTCTAGTAGGATTTTCCTGACATTTTCTTAGTTGCATCTCAGAGCAAAAGCCATGGTCCGCAGAGACCTTCCAAAGCATCAGAGGGATCTCATTGTTAAAAGATATCAGTCAGGAGAAGGGTACAAAAGAATTTCCAAAGCATTAGATATACCATGGAACACAGTGAAGACAGTCATCATCAAGTGGAGAAAATATGGCACAACAGAGACATTACCAAGAACTGGACGTCCCTCCAAAATTGATGAAAAGACGAGAAGAAAACTGGTCAGGGAGGCTTGCAAGAGGCCTACAGCAACATTAAAGGAACTGCAGGAATTTCTGGCAAGTAATGGCTGTGTGCTACATGTGACAACAATCTCCCGTATTCTTCATATGAATGGGCTATGGGGTAGGGTGGCAAGACAGAAGCCTTTTCTTACAAAGAAAAACATCCAAGCCTGGCTGAAGTTTGCAAAAACAAACATCAAGTCCCCCAAAAGCACGTGGGAAAATGTGTTATAGTCTGATGAAACCAAGGTTGAACTTTTTGGCCATAATTCCCAAAGATATGTTTGGTGCAAAAACAACACTGCACATCACCCAAAGAACACCATACCCACAGTGAAGCATGGTGGTGGCAGCATCATGCTTTGGGGCTGTTTTTCTTCAGCTGGAACCGGGGCCTTAGTCAGGGTGGAGGGAATTATGAACAGTTCCAAATACCAGGCAATTTTGGCACAAAACCTTCACGCGTCTGTTAGAAAGCTGAAGAGGAAGTTCACCTTTCAGCACAACAACGACCCAAAGCACACATCCAAATCCACAAAAGCATGGCTTCACCAGAAGAAGATTAACGTTTTGGAATGGCCTGAATCCAATTGAACATCTGCGGGGTGATCTGAAGAGGGCTGTGCACAGGAGATGTCCTCGCAATCTTACAGATTTGGAGCGCTTTTGCAAAGAACAGTGGGCAAATATTGCCACAATACAATATTTGTATGGGCTGGTGTGGTTACACTTGGTCTGCGGTTGTGAGGCCGGTTGGATCTACTGCCAAATTCTCTGAAACGCCTTTGGTAGAGAAATGAACATTCAATTCATGAGCAACAGCTCTGGTGGACATTCCTGCAGTCAGCATGTCAATTGCACACTCCCTCAAAACTTGCGACATCTGTGGCATTGTGCCGTGTGATGGAACTGCACATTTTAGAGTGGCCTTTTATTGTGGCCAGCCTAAGGCACACCTGTGCAATACTCATGCTGTCTGATCAGCATCTTGATATGCCACACCTGCGAAGTGGATGGATTATCTCGGCAAAGGAGAAGTGCTCACTAACACAGATTTAGACAGATTTGTGAACAATATTTGAGAGAAATAGGCCTTTTGTCTACATAGAGAAAGTCTTATAGTCTTTGAGTTCAGCTCATGATAAATGGGGGCAAAAACAAAAGTGTTGCGTTTATAATTTTGTTCAGTATATATATATATATATATATATATATGCATTAATTCCTGATTAAACAATCAAATGGCCATTACAAACCTATTTCTATAGGGATTTGTGTTAGGTTACATGAACAATGTAACATACAGTTTAGCTAATAATAATTTGACCATTTAGAGATGGCGTCATGCTTTCAAGCCTCAGTAACTAATCTATGCTCATGTAGCTAAGTTAATTCTCTGTTTTCAGTTGTACAATGATTTGCTAATGTAAGCAAATGTTTAGTGGAATGCAACATTGCCATGATTATTTCGTCAAAAATAATTGCTAGAAGAGCCTCAGTCTAAGCTAGCGTTAGTTCACTTTAAATCATTCTCGTGACATGAACATTATAACCAATGCTTTAGCTATTAAAAAATTGCTTTTGGTAGAGAGGGTCTTATGTGTTCAAGCCTCAGTAGATAATCCATCCTCAGTAGTTAAGTAATTTCTGTTTTCATTTGTTTCTACAATTCCACTTCTAACTGAGGGCTAAAATTATCAATTGCACCTTTTTAATTGTAGACATGGCAGTTAAATTAAAATGAAATCTGAGTTGTAATTTTAACAACAACACATGGGCACATAGGCTTTATTGCCATGCCCTACCAAAGTCAACCTATTTTTATAATAAGAATAGGGAGGGTATTTTCCAAATAAATTAATATCTGGAAAGTTATTCGTTTTATTGTTGCTACTGTAATAGCCATTTGATCATCGAAATTGAAGTTCTAAGATAAATTGTTTGCTCAATCATTGTTGTTAATATGCATACTTAAGTAAACATACCTTTGAAAATGATAAAGATTATCTGTTCAGACCCCATCATTTTCTTACAACAAGCAAAAGTTGAAATCATTAATATGCTCTGCACTGGGGAAGATTGACATACTTCCATTCAGTTATATTTATCATACAATTAAGCTACATTTATTACATTCTGAAACTTTCAAACAACTTCCTAGTTACATTTTTTGTTTTTGTTCTATTTCACTGGAGAAAAGATAGTGGGTAAACTCTTCCGGATCTGTAATTAACATTGTGTTCATAAGGTTAGTCCGCTCACCCATCTTCCCCCAAAGACTATTCATTGCCAATTTAGCCAAAGATCGCCTAGCACTGTTTAAAACAATGTTCTCCTTGTCAAGCTGCACACCCTTCTTTTCATGATATTCACGAATATACTGTTCCTTAGCATCATCGTAAACCACTAATGGGAAGCCGCTACTAATAATCTTTTTGCAGATTACATGAGAACATTCCTGAAGCACAAGCAGGAAGCTACTGTAGCGGCTTCCCATTAGTGGTTTACGATGATGCTAAGGAACAGTATATTCGTGAGCTTCCTGCTTGTGTTTCAGGAATGTTCTCATGTAATCTGCAAAAAGATTATCTGATGTCTTGGTGAAATCCCAGACTTCGAATATTTTCACAATGCGATAACCTTTCTCAACAGCCTTAACCAGCTCAATAGAAACCCAGGTAACAGTTAAAGCTCTTTCTGAAACAGTATGTGAACAATCAGTCACCCGGTTTTCAGACTCTGCACATAATCTACACAAGGGAAAGAACAGTTTACCACCGACCCTGTGCGGTAAAACGGGGTGATAAAGGCCTTTTGGCGGACACACATTAGCCCTAACATTACCAAAGTATGTTTCTAGTGGTTTGAAATCTCGAAAGACTGTTTGGATGCCCAATCGTGTATGTCTTTGTCTTGTTGCAGAATGGGTAAAGACTACAGACATTGTTATACTGAATGGTCTCCCCTTCTTGAGCCATAAACTTCAAATGAAGTACACACTCCCATCAGTACACACTCCCAAATGTACTGAACCTGTACATTGTGTTGTTCTTTTAAAGCTTCAAGCTTTGCCAACCATTGCTGGTGCATCAACCCGTACTGAATCGTTGTCACCAGGTTGGTGCTTGTTGAACAATGACACTTTGGGTGCCCATGCCAGAAACAACCTAGAAATTCATAGGCTGTGCACACACCATCGCGTTCAACGTATCCATCAACATAGTATGCCCCAATTTTCATTTCACCCTGGTTCAGGGCATGCTGTATTGATATATTCTCATCAGAGGCCAGATATTCAAGCCATTGGATAGAGCTGTTTGAGAATGTCTTCTGACAACGATTGTAGTTGGCTGAGCGGACCAATGCAATTGTATCCTTGGTGAGGAACCTGTTGCAAAAGATTTTCATGCATGCCGAAGCAATCGTAATTGATCTGAAGGGGTCAACACCACCACATTCCAGGAATTCAAGTCTGTAACGCATTCAACCCTCTCTCAAGATGACCACATCATTCACGCAGTAAGCCTTTATTTCATCCTTCATGACAAAGGTGTTTGTGGAAACTGTTTTGTACCACTGCAAAAACTCATCTTTTTCTTTAGCCATGGTATTCACACCGTAGTAATGTGGTTCTGGATGTGGGCCAATATAGTTCTCATTCTCCTTGATGTTAAACTTGTAAGGAAAGTAGCCTTTTTTCGAAATCCTTAAAACCCATAGCACGTGGCAAAGCCGCCAGCTTCATCAGTAGGAAGCAATGACTATCGATGTATCTCTGATTGAATGTGCTGTCTGTAAAAATCATGATCTTGCCATAAATGCCGCGCCAATACCATTGTTAATAAGGTGTTCCATCAAGATGTAACCATCAAAACTTTTTGAGTTGTGTGCTATAAAGGTGTCAGTATATTTCGGTTGCCAAAACTTTTGGAAAAAAGCAGCAACACATCCATCTCCGGCCGAACACCGCATCTCGTTATCAAAGGTTATTGCACACACAAAATTTGCAGTGTCTCAAATTTGCTATTGACTCAAAATCGTAAAATATGTAGCGCTTACTAGGGTCCTCGGGTTTAGGTGGTTTTATGAAACATTGATGATTCATTTCAACAGTCAGATCCACGTTACAATTGGGGCACATGTTAACCATGCACTTGTGCGCTTTGTAGTTGGTAATACTAACGGTGTATTGATAACCACAATCGACACAGCATTTCTTCTGGTCACGCCTGCTAACCCATCGACCTGCAACTTTGTAGAACTTCAAGCCTTTATGATGACGGTAACAAAAGTCGTAATAACATATCCGCTTACAATCTGGGCACTGCTTTGTGTTCCGAGGCAATCTGTATGAAGACATACACTACAGCTGTGTTTACAACTGGGATCACCGCGGGTGTTAAAACCTGTATAACACCACTCACAGACATGTGGCACCCCCAGAAAACCTTTCAGGTTTGTGATGCCATAGAAATGGTTGTCGTGTAAGTACATGAAGACAGTTCTAGGATGTTGGTCCTTGCTGTTTTGAAACTTAGTAAAACCCCCATCGTGGGCTCGGTGAAAGACAACAATTGTACACCCTGTCATTTGTTCAAACCGGGCGATAACCGTGAATGCCACACAATCATCTAAGGCTAAACCAGCATTTGTATGTAGCTCACAACCACTAGCCACGGCCTCATCATACGTGTACTGTGGGTTCAACATACCCATCAAACAAATTGAAAAGCACGTAGAATCATTATTCAACACCACATATAAATGCCTTATTATTTTTGCGATAATCTGACCTAGCAATAGCGTTTCAGCCTTACGTCGCGACCCTCCACTCTCACGGTTGTTGACAATTTGCACAACTAGCTCTAGTGATTCATCAGCCAAAAGCTCTGCATTACTCTGCATAACACTTTCGAGTAACCCACCAAACGTGTGTTCATTATATTCATCAGCTCTCATGGTCACATGTACAGAGGGGATCAGAGATTCACCAAACAGTTCTATCTGTAGGCGGTCAGCTGGACCTTGTACAAAGTCTGAAGCTCTAACAATCAAAGTATCCAAACCTTCCATAATGCATGCATAAAACACACCAAAATCATAAACTTTTTTGGAAAATTTACTTTGGAAATTTACAGACTGTCGTAATTCCACATTGTCAAATTGGTTACGTTGTGTCACTCTAATATCACCATCACTGATCTGTGTTAAAGATCTGAACCTTTCGATATCAACCGGGTTGTTGTAATGAGTATGCGTCAGAGAGCTCGGAGGAGAGTCAACTAGATCGTCCAAAAAATGTGGGCTACTAATCTCGGTTAACAAACCTTGTGTCTGTGGATTAATGTCTGTATCGCTGTGCAACAATGTAATAACTTGCTCATGTGTAATCTGTGGATTAACAGATTCACACTTTTGTACCTCTTGATGGGGTGACCCTGGTGCTGACATGCGGGGTTTTTTCGCTGTATTGTGAGTATTATCTATGGGGGTATTCCTGTGTGCACTTGTTAGGCACGATCTGTTGGATATGTGTTGAAGTTGATGGTTGTTCAGCGTCTGGTCTGTTGTTAGCACCATCTTTCGCAATTTCTCTATCTTAACGTGTAAACAATGATCCACTTACAGGTTAAAATATTATTCTAACTCAAACATACATTTACATACATCACAGTTTTGATGAGTTGACTGTACAGATGTATTACCTTCAGCTTTCAAGCATCGTGTAATCTGGGTAACTATGAAACAAAAACTCTGTACAGCCACAAGGTGGGGGGTTCCGTAACTGAAGCCTTTAAAGTGTTGTAGTAGTCTCCAACATCACCCCCGCTCCACACTTTTGGTTGACGTATAGAGTGCAAAGATTCAGCTATATGCAGATTGTCTTAATTTTAATAACATTTTAGAACACCACTGAAAATGTCTGAATGTTTACACTTACACAAAAAGTGTCTGTTCAGGATGTTGTGTAAAATCACAACCGTGCAGTCCAACTGACACTGATGCTGGTTACTTGGTCTGAAATAAAAACAAAGTGAGTTAACAGAAGACCTAGTGTATACAGGTATTTAAAGCTGATGATTACTAAATATTAAAAGACTACTTACCAAGGTCTGAAGGTCCAAAAAGGTGTTTTCCAAACAAGGCTGTGTTGAATTCCACACACCCCTAAACCAGATATAAAACAGACAATATGAAAGACCACTAAAAGCTTAACGTTTGAATTGCCCCATCATTTTCATTATGTAATTGTTTTATACATTCTTAAAAAGTTCAAATGTGTTGTTTGTTAGCTTTCATAATTGCAACCCAATTCACAACAGTTATTTGAAATAAAATAACTTGTACTTACTATGTAAACGGCCTACACAGCGCTCGAAACGGCAGATGTCTTCTGTGTCAGCCGACACAGTCAATCAATCATCCAAAAGTGACTACTGTCAATCAATCATCCAAAAGTGACGCAATGTGTCCTATATTAACTAATCATAGTGCTTATGGTTGTGACCAAAAAGCTCTATTTTGGTCTTGTCACTCCAAAGTGTGCCAGAAGCTGTGAGGCATGTCAAGGTGTTGTCGGGCATATTGTAACTTGGCTTTTTTGTGGCACTGGCGCAGTAAAGGCTTCTTTCTGGCAACTCGACAATGCAGCTCATTTTTGCTCATGTATCGTCGTATTGTGCTCCTTGAAACAACCACACCGTCTTTTTCCAGAGCAGCCTGTATTTCACCTGAGGTTACCTGTGGGTTTTTCTTTGTATCCCGAACAATTCTTCTGGCAGTTTAGACTGAAATCATTCTTGGTCTACCTGACTTGGCTTGGTATCAAGAGATCCCCGAATTTTCCACTTCTTAATAGGTGATTGAACAGTACTGACTGGCATTTGCAAGGTTTTGGATATCTTTTTATATCCTTTTACATCTTTATAAAGTTCAGTGTTACGCAGGTCTTTTGACAGTTCCATTGCTCTCCTGTTGCTTCTGCTGCCTCTCCTGCTGCAAGGTCCTCTCCTTCTGTCTCAGCAGCCTGTCCTTGTCCTGCTGGAATACTGTGAACGTCTTCCTGTTGCTGCCCCATGGCTCAGTATCTAGCCTGCTCAGTGCATCCACATGAGAGCTAACAAACTCATTGACTATTTAGAGACAGACACTAATTGCAATTTGAAAAGCCTCAGGTGTGGGAAATTCCCCTTTAATTGCTATTTTCACCTGTGTGAACAATGCCAAACAAGTGTATGTAAAGTTTTGATCAGGGCCATTTGTGTGGTTTCTGTTATCATTTTGATTTAAAAAGAAGCCAAACAACTGTGTGATAATAAATGGCTTCATATGATCACTATCCTTAAATAAGACTAAGATTTTTTGCATGATCAGTCATATTTTCAAAATCAATGCCAATATTTCACAATTTCTGCCAGGGCATGCAAACTTATGATCCCAGCTGTAGCTAACAGATCTAAAAATGATTTGACATTTATTGTTAGAATGGTCACCACTTGTGTTAGTGTGTGGTTGCATTAATGAATCAAGTAACGGCCAGTGATGAGGAAAAAAAAAATCAGGAAAGGAGCCTATGGAACTACCAAAACAACCAGCCCTCAGGGAGTAGCAGTGTGTCCTAGCCACTTTATTCAAGGTAAATATAGTAAGGAATGAGTTAGCTTTATTTCTGTCCTGCTAGCTAACAGGCCATGCTTAATTGCTACGACACTAACCTAGCTATGTTGTTGTTACTTTTACCACAATGCCTGCCAGACAGAAAGCTAATGATGCCATTGCGTTAGCTAATCACAGTTAGCTGGCTTGATGCTCATCTTACTTTGGCTATGGCTACAATAAGCAAGTATAGCTCTGGGAAATTGTCTCTTCTAGATCTCGCTAACTAACCAAAGAAGTCAGTAGTATGTTAACACTAAGCCAGCTAGCTACTGTGACATAGCATTAAATAAAGCTATAGCATCTTTGCTGTAACTAACCATAAACTTAGTCATTGCTTTGTTGTTTCCCTGTATTTTCAGGCAGACCATCTCTTATCTTGCTGGTTGTACATATCCAGAGTGGGCCCTTCTCTCAGTCACAGGGAGAGGGATTTTGGGAGCAGCAATTAACAGTGAGCTAAATAGTCAGAAGATGGAGGACCCTGAGATGTGAATCAGAGACCATAAAAACTGAAAGTCTGAGACTGATCACTGCTGATATAATAGCAAAGAACAGTGTGAGAGCCTCTATGATACCTGTCTTCTCGATACCTTGTGGAAATGAAGAAACTGCAGTTAACAAGATAGTAACTGTGTGCTATAGCTCAACTTAGTGGTGCCATTCAGTTAGAACAGTGTTTCTCAACCCGGCTCCTGAGTGCCCCCCTACCCTGCGTGTTTTAGATCTCTCCCTGCCTTAAAATACCTGATGTAGCTCATGAAGGACAATGATAATGAGCTGATCATTTGAATCAGGTGTGACAGAGCAGGGAGAGATCTAAAACATGCAGGGCAGGGGGGCACCCAGGAGCAGTGTTGAGAAACACTGAGTTAGAAGAAAACAATGTGCCATATCTCGGTACAGAAACAGAGTAATATCTACATCAACAGAGTAGCCAATTTTATCAGTAAGGGGAGCACACTGTCAGTAGATCAAACAACTGCGGAGACACAGGAAGCAAGTGCGGTTCTTGAACAAAACTTAACTGGGTAAATAAAAGGGTGCGATACAAATGCTAAACAAGATACTATGTGCTAAACCAGGAACACACAGACACAGCTCTGGCATCGAGCGATACAGGGTCAGTAAGCAACAGGGGTGTGTGAAACAGAGGGCTAGATACAGGCTGATGATTAGGGTTGATGAGGACCAGGTGTGTGCAATAAGGTGAAGGGATCTGATCCGTGAGTGTGCTGAGGGCAAGTAAGGGCCATTGTTCTAAAACACTTGCGAATCAGGGCGTGACACATGGAGGAGCGCCATCCCCAGCTGATGAGTATGCTTTTTAGTTCTACATCCCATCTCCTTCAGAAAAATATGGCAATAAAGTAAATTAGTAAATGTCTATACCCACAGTTGTTTTTTTCTTGCTCACATTACCCTGGTTTGTGATGGTACAATGTAAACAAATATTATGTAATGGCAAACACACAAATTATCTAACAAATGTTACATTGTCATCTGGGTAATATGTTTGCTAGCTAATCTATCTACAGTACTAATTGTGTAATACACAAATTGTTGAAATAAACGATTGTGTTGTTGTCATGACGTACTAGAACCGAGTAATGAAGTGAACGGTTATTGGAAGAAGAATGTTTGGCAACAGGAAAACAAATCAAATTTAATTACTCTTATTTATGAAAATTAACAACCTGCAGTGAATAAGATACTAACTTCTGTAACAGCGTAACAGAACCCCAGGAAAAAAAAAACATTAATCACCCAGGCATAGCAGTACTTTTTGTGAGGTTTCACAGAGGAACATTGAATTACACCAAATGTAGGTGCCTGCAGAATTCCATTCTCGATTCTGTCTCTGAAAGCTTCATATGTAGAGTGGATGGGCAGCCGTAAAACAAGACTGCAGGTGTTGGCCTCTGGGAACACTAGCAGCCTCGTTGCCTTCTTTGTGGAGGAAGTGCAACTGTGGCTCCACTGGGAAACCTAGTCTAGGAATTGCTGCTGCCCCCGAGGTAAATATCAGCACATCCTCCACAGTCAATGGGTATGTTTTTCCCTCTGAAAAATAAAATGAAAATGTAATGCATAATCGAGGAAACCATAGAAACACAGTAACGCATTCAGATCTTTAACAATTGTTTCTTCCCATGAAATAATTAGGATAGAAAATGCTTTTCCCCTGAGCACAAGTTGTGCAGTTGATGATTAGGTGTTTTAGGGACGTGTAATGAATGTGTTTTATAGTTAATTTAATGATAATTAATTTGTATCTGACCTTCCACTTCCAACAGCCAATCCCTCCAGAAACAGATTACTCTGTTCTCCATTGCTCTCCTGTTGCTTCCTGGTTGGGAGAGCTCTGGAGTGAACAGAGAAGCCAAGGCCAAAAGAGGCTTCTCCACAAACATGAGCATGTCTCTGAAGAAACTTGGGTGCCTTTTCAGGTGTGACAGGAGTCCCAGGCACTTCAAACCCTCTCTGTATCTAGAAAAAGAAAATATCAGTCACATACAATAGATAAACTCATCTTAATTTCCTTGAGGTTATGCAATTCTTTTTTTAACCCTACTGCTCAAGAGGCTCCCGCAGCCTGCCGTCGAAAAAAAAAACCTTGTGGCGGACTACACCAGGGCATCCCTCTCCTCCAAAGTCCGAATGTATCTTAAGGAACCCAGCATGAGAAGTTAGTCAGAGGCCTCCATGACTGCTTCCCATGCCTCATTTGCAAGTTTGGGCTGACTGGATCTTAGATTATTCAAAAACAGTATTAGATGGAACTAGTCAAACACTACACTCCATATCAGTATCTGCAAATGCGCAATTGTGCATATAAACAAAAAGTTACAAACATCCGTAGCCCTAACATTACCTTCTGCAGTTTTTCTCTAAAGTCATAATCAGCAGTGTCTGAGTTCTGGCACAAGAGGTGGTAGACCACACACCTGACTCTAGAGCCTTTCTGTAAAAAAGCAATGTTTTGATATCAACACTAAAAGAGAACAATAAATATAATAGGTTCAATGCTTGTCTTTAAGAAAAACTAAATAATTTGCAAGAATGACTTATCTTCATCATCATCAATAACATGGACATCATGAGAAGAGGATGGACTCCATGGAGGGGAGGCCACAGAAAATGGTGGAGGCAGAGGGGAGGCTGCAAGAAGTGCTGCAAAAGATGGCGAGGCCACAGGAAGTTGTGGAGGCAAAGGGGAGGCCACAAAGTGGTGGAGACAAAGGGGCGGCCACAGGAAGTGGGGAAGGCAGAAGGGAGACCACAGGAAGTGGTGAAGGCAGAAGGGAGGCCACAGGAAGTGCTGGAGGCAGAAGGGAGCCCACGGGAACTGTTGGAGGCAGAGGGGAGCCCACGGGACATGGTGCTGATGTAGAGTTCGCCTCGCTTGTGTGTAAAAAATAACATAACATTTCCAAAATTCACAGAGGGAAAATAATGTTGTTGAACACTCCCAATATGCATCTGAAAATGTACTCCAAAGAGTTTAGGGAGCTTCATGCACAACTCATCATGCAATATATAAAAAAATGTAGATTATTTTTTATAACATTTTCAAATGATGAGCGCAGCTTGTTTTTTCAAAATGGAAAATTAAGTTACAAAAAGGAAATCTTACCTTGACCCGAAGATACAGTGCAGACCTGCCCAATTGTCCACTTGAAATGATTGAACCAGGCGTTACTAACTCTAAATTTAAGACGTGGACACGTCTGTGTGAGTCCACCTTGCAGAGTTCAGAATTCCTCTGTCTGTCTTGAGGGAACAGGTTCCTGAGAGCTTCAATGAAATCCCTCTCTGGCTGCTGTCTTGGCAACACTAATCTTTGAATTCCAACATCATCTACAAAGTAAATATTCTTTAGTAACTGCTAAGTTCCCACACAAATTAATTAATTTAAGAAAGCCAACTCAGAAAGCCAACTCTAAATGTACAGTTTACATTTCTTCTGTGTGCCGTCCTGACACGAATAGGTCCACTTTGTGATTGTTCATTATGAAACATTTCAACCCTTTTAGGAGAGGATATTCCAAAAATCAACTACATCAAGGTACACTAATGTATAACCTGCTGAAAATGAACAATGGATCCTTTATGACAAAAAAAACACATAACCCACCATTGAATGAATAGGAATGGAAGACGGTCACACTAGGACATATTATTATTTCTTAGTGTCTGATCATAAATGTTGTTTACATCGATCATACAACGGCCATTAACATCAAACAGCAACCAAACAGTGGCAACCCAGATGTTATTCACTGGATTTAGATTTATATAGGAAACGTCACCTCATCTTTCACATTCCATATTTGACCATACAGTAGTTAAAACACAATTCGACATTGTGCATTTATCAAACTAATACACATCGTTAATAATTTATTGTACTATCTACAAGTCTCTTGCACAAGCAACCTAAACTAACGTTAAAAATCATAAATTGGATGACTGTAGTAAGCATGTTGAATAGGTTTACAGTCGGAGGCTTCATAAACCTAAGACTTATAGCAAACAGACATTCGATAACTTATAGTCCTGGAAGCCCAAGAACCCTTTGTTCAGACATTAATACCCAAAATAAGATGGGCTATTTAAGAACTAATGTGGGGATGGACCTGTGATAGCGAATGTGTGGGGTCTTTGGCCTGGGTATCACTAGCATTTACACCGCTGGCAAGCTACTTCCAGTCTTGTTAACATCTACTGACCTTACCTATAGACTTTCCTCTCCCTGCTGTATTTGTGTCTTGTCAAGCAATCGATTAAATTGGGCATTCATTCGATCCCTGATGTCAGTCAGATGTCTCCTAATTCTGTCACTGGACATTTCTAATTGGATAAACCATTAGCTAAACCACCAACTCTGGGAAAAAGGCGCCAGAAAAGTATACAGTTTCTTCCGATGTCTGATAGGAAGTCTGAGATTCTATTTGCGGCTTATAATTTTGACAATGAAACATTTTCTTGCTTAATTGTCATAAAATGCATTTAAATCATTTACTTTTTATAGAAAATATAAATGTACAGGTACCAGGTTAAATTAAATATGAATAAGAATTGAATAAGACACGTGGGACTGTTAAAATGCTAAATGTATTTAGTATTACAATATAAAAAAGCATTTGAAGAGAAGTTAGTATGCACCCTTCCCAAAAAATGTAAAACACCAAATACAAAGATATTTTAATATTTACTGTAAATCTAAGGATCTCAGAAAAGACAGAACATATTGGAGGATGTCCATTCCAAGGCCTGCTCTGGAACCTCCAAGGGGATTAGTCCGTCTGACAAGTTCTTGAAAGTGAACAGCTTGCAAAGCAAACTGGTTCTGCAGTAAAGTCACTTTCTCAGGCCAGTCTACATCTGCTGCCTCTCCTGCTGCAAGGTCCTCTCCTTCTGTCTCAGCAGCCTGTTCTGCCCTGTCCTGCTGGAATACTGTGACCGTACATTCCTCCTGTTGCTGCCATGCTATCTGTTTCTCCAACTCTCGAGGGTCTAGCAGCAAATAGTTCCTGCATTGCCGTTGTGGGAAGACGTTGCTGCGCAAGGCAACCCCTCACATACAGCTCTGGACAAAATGAAGAGACCACTCCTATTTTTTCTTAAATCAGCATCTCTACATGTATGGCGGCCAATCCATTCCAGTATCTGTTAAATTCCAACACAGGCACACCTCATTTTACTTAATGAGGTACTGATTAGGTGATTACCTGAACCAAATCTAATTCAACGAGGAAAAGTATAAAAACCACTGCTGTGGTCATCACTATCCTCTTGCAAAAGGACCAGCTGAATGGCAACAGTGCAAGTAGTACCTCAAAGGTAATTTGAATAAAAAAAATAACTATTCAGCATGATAAAAGAGTTAAAAATAAATGCTTTGAGTGAGGAAATGAAGGGTTCAATTCTGGCTATACTGGCTGAGGGATACAGTGAGGTCATGTTGCTTCCATCCAGAAAATTTCAAAGAAGGCAGATCATAAGAACAAGGTCAAGCAACAGACATTGGGGACAACAAAGCTACAGAATGGCAGAGGGTGAAAACGACTGTCCACTGACCGAGATGACCGTCAACTAATTAGAATGTCACTCAACCGTAGGATGAGGATCAAGTGACCTACAAAAAGAATGGCAAACAGCAGCTGGGGTGAAGTGCACAGCGAGGACGGTTCAAAACAGGCTCCTAGGGGCAGGGCTAAAGTTGTGCAAAGCTAAAAAAAAAAAGCCTTTCATCAATGAGAAGCAAAGAAGAGCCAGGCTGAAGTTTGCAAAAGACCATAAGGATTGGACCGTAGAGGAATGGAGTAAGGTCATCTTCTCTGACGAGTCAAATTTTTAGCTTTGCCCAACACCTGGTCGTCTAATGGTTAGACGGAGACCTGGAGAGGCCTACAAGCCACAGTGTCTCGCACCCACTGTGAAATTTGGTGGAGGATCGGTGATGATCTGGGGATGCTTCAGCAAGGCTGGAATCGGGCAGATTTGTCTTTGTGAAGGGCACTTTTCATCCAGACCAATATCTGACATGTCAGAATATGATGTTGAGCAAGAGAGATGGATGTGTCTGAAAAATAGAAATAGCCACAATGGCAGGTTAAGTTCAAAGATTAAGCAGCATTATGTAAAATCCTCCACAGTAATGACTGCACATTTTTACAACCTTCAACCTTCACTTGACCGTAGATAGGGAGACATGTAAAATATCTGCCGTCTGTGGTACGGTGAAGGAACACGACATCAGAAAAAACGGTTTTGCTTGAGTGATAGCACAATGAGGTGCACCTCTACCTCCACTCCATGTTAGTGGGACCTTGTAACTGGAACAGGCTTTAACAAATTTAGACAAATTCAAATATTTTGAATGAAGTACTTTTTTTCCTTTTAAACCCCTTTTCTCACTCACAATTTGTCATGTCCAATTTGCTTCTCACATTGCTTCATCGGCAACCCCTTAGCAGGTGCGTGGGAAGTTGCACATTTGCCAGCTATGACACGCAATTGAACCAACATTCGCCCGATCTGCACGATAGGAGTCGTTAGAGAGTGAGGTGGCAAGGTACCCTGATCCGACATCCCACCCACCCCGGGAGACGCTATGCCAAATGGCGCCTCATGATTTTAGACCACCAGGCAAGTCAGAAATGCTGCGAGCAGGAAATGCACCCTGGTCGCCATGACTTAGCTTTGCTGTAAGACAGAAATGTAGACCACTGAGCCATGTGGCGGCCCAGAGTACATTATATGTAAATAAATAACATACTAAATATTATTCTACAATTATGGACATGGCAAAGTGGATAACACTGGATCTGAAATCCAAACAATGCTGGCGGAGGGTATATATTAATGATGGCTCAGAATTGAATGTTAAACTATCCACTGTCTGTCAACACTATAGGGTTTTCATTGTCGTTTTTGATTTATACAATATAATGTTGATTACCTTGTTGTGAGTGCTTGTCAGAAGTGTGAACCTCCTGAATAAATTCAGAAACGTCCCGAATAAAGAATCAGCCGATGGGACATTAATCAGCTTCCCTCTTGCCCACTCCAGGCTCCTCTGCATTGTTTCCATTCTGCAAGACAATTGTGTGAATATGTACCCATCAGCTGGGGGATTGGTGACTGGAATATGAAGTTAGTAGGCAGGTAGCAGTGTGGCATGCATTTACAATGAGACATACAGGCCAGAAACAAACTTACAGAAGAATCCCCCAACATCACTAAAGTAACTTACTATCAACCCTATGTACAACTCTGTTTAATGGTGTTCAACGCTCATCTAACAAACACCCTTTTATAGCGTGTTACGAGAAGTTAATTGGACTAAACAAATTGAGAGGGATAAGGTCAATAATACCAAATATTACTTATACATACAAATTATTATAGGTCAGCAAATTTCTAACCAGTTATCACTCTTGGCCATGAAAAACAATCAACATGTGGCTAGAGAGATTTACCTATGCACCCATCAAACATGGATAGGTCATACTAAACATTTAGCAGATAGCTAGCTAGATTGCTAGCTACATAATGTTAGCTTTTTTTGAAAGGTGTCCACACCAATGTTTTCCAAAAAAATATTGCTTAATTATTACCTAATTAATGTGGACCGAAGGACATCAGGTCCAGGACTTTCCGACAGAAGGAGCCGAGTGCACTCGTTCAGTGTATGCTTGCAGCATAAAATGAATTTTTTTGTGACATCGTTCTTTGAGTAATTCAAGTTTGTGGCCATATGTTCTTCCTCATATGACCCTTCACTTCATGACCTGTTTCCAGCATGTCATGACGACAAAACAATAGTTATTGATTAAGATTATAGAGGGCTTTTCATTATAAAAAATAATGTAAAAGCGCTTGCAACGAAAAACAAAATACTGACATCTAAACATATAGCTATCTACTGTACATAACAGGGTAGATCTGGACTACAGCTCAACAATTCTAGCCAAAGTGGAAAGTTTGCATTGTTATAAGCCTCAAACAAATGGAGCAACAGTCAAAAAGGAAACATTTAGCTTTAGCAGAGATTTATTAGGCTAGTATTATTAAAAGTAGTTTATTTGAAAAAATTTATTATTACACAGAATATCTAGTTAGATTAGCTAGCTAAAGTTAATTACCCAAATAACAATGTAACATTTGTTAGATCAATTGTTTTTACTATTGCTATTACATATTAATCATTTGCATTTTACCATTACAAAGCAGGGTTATGTGAGCAATAAAATAAGAATACACTGGACTGTGGATACAGACTGTTGTAGAATTTACCAATTAAC
>JACXGI010011428.1:0-25022 GCA_016801175.1 Esox masquinongy | reverse complement strand
TGGTTTGGGGTGCCATGTCATCTGCTGGTGTTGGTCCACTGTGTTTTCTGAGGTCCAAGGTCAACGCAGCCGTCTACCAGGAAGTTTTAGAGCACTTCATGCTTCCTGCTGCTGACCAACTTTATGGAGATGCAGATTTCATTTTCCAACAGGACTTGGCACCTGCACACAGTGCCAAAGCTACCAGTACCTGGCTTAAGGACCATGGTATCCTGTCCCAACTAAGTATTGAGTGCTGTACATGCTCATACTTTTCAGTTGGCCAACATTTCTAAAAATCCTTTTTTTGTATTGGTCTTAAGTAATATTCTAATTTTCATAGATACTGAATTTGGGATTTTCATTAGTTGTCAGTTTTAATCATCACAATTAAATGAAATAAACATTTGAAATATATCAGTCTGTGTGTAATGAATGAATATAATATCCAAGTTTCACTTTTTGAATGGAATTACTGAAATAAATCAACTTTTTGATGATATTCTAATTATATGACCAGTACCTGTATGTGTGTATATATATATACATACATACATGCATACATGCATGCATGCATACATACATACACACACACTTTTTTAAATTGTAGTCTCATTGCAATGAGAGTGTGACTATGAGCTACATCCCTACAACTCCCATGAACACCACCTGCATAATGTGTTTGATTCTGGTACATTTGTGTTAGGCCTATTGCCTTGCCGCACCAGTGACCGACAGCGTGAACAAGACAGGCTACGATGTAGCACACCATATTCAACTTTAATCAAATAAAACAATTTCCCAGCAACAAAATGGTGGCTAGTGAAAATGCTGAGTGGCTAATAACTTTGGAAAACCACTAGCCACAGTGGCTGGTGAACAAAAAAGTTTATGTCAAGCGCTGGTTAGTACGTCTATGATTTGTGTTCTACTAACCTTTATAGATGTTTGATTAGTCACAATTCAGTAGACTACAGTAGAGTAGTTAAAGATTTTATTAGAAACTTCAAAGTATGACAAGTAAAACATGAATATTGACTAGTAAATATTGTTTAAAAGACTAGTAACAGCTTCTTACCATTATTTTACCTGGTAGGTATGCTAACAACACATTGTTCTTTGACGCAAATATGGTTAACTGTCCTCAGCAACCGAACAACAGAAATGTTCACCTTGTTAGCTTGGGGATTAGATCTAGCAACCTTTTGTTTACTGACCCGATTCTCTTGACCACTGGGGCTACCCTTCCATTCCCAAGGATATCTAGTCTATATTCAAATGAACCTAATGCATAAACATTAGCCACTCCCCCTGCAACTTCCTGATGTACTGTATGTAGGTAGAGCAGACACATTTTTACCACTTGTTTCAGGCATGTGTGGTCTTCCATTTGCAGGTTAGTCATTTCTACAGCAGCAATACTTAACTTTAGATGGATTCCAAAAATATTGTTTCGTACAGCAATATCACATTGCCGTGTTTCAGAGACTCCACTAAGTCTAAATGCATTTTGTGGCGTGTAGCTCCAACCGTTAGCTCCCGGTATTCTTTACATGACAATGCGACCTTAGAAATAACATGGGCGACCCTGAAGAAATTCATTTGTATCATCGGCTGTGAAAGTCGCAAAACAAAACTCAAACGAGTCAAAATTTTGTTCCCAAAACATAAGTTACTCATTTGTAGCTGAAATGTTTTTGTTTCTACAGTGACATTTCATACTTTTTTCCCTGACTTCATCTACTCTGAGCAATACAGAGTAAACACTGCATTGCAATACAATATATGAATGGCTACTACTGGTGGATTTGGAAAAGGCTGACAAACACCACTCTGAGCAAACTATGCTGAAAATACGTCTTGATTATTTTTGCTTGATAAAAAAATTTAAAAAGCAAACAAACAATAAATCGCTACCACAAACACAAAAATATTTATTTATAACAGAATGTGACTATTTATAACAGAATGTGATGACTTCACAATGTCTTGTGAACCAACAACTCTCTGAAGCAGTCTAGGAATAAGAATTTCTAATAATTGTGTATTTAACTGCAAGGATGAGCTGAACAGATTTTCCTTTCCCAATCCACAATGATCTTAAATTGACCACTAATTGAATACAAAAATAAGTTTGCAGGATATTTAGGCGATGATAAAGAAACCTGAAGAGCTGCTATTAAGATTGACATAAATGTTTTGCAATGACATGCTCGAATAGCTATGGTGATAGAAAAGCAAGATAAACACCAGATGTCCAGACAGATTACACTCTTCCAGGAAGGGAGCTCAGTGCATTTGTGGGTATATTACAGGGAAATCAGCACTGCCTGCTTGTGTACCTGCTCTATCTTTAATGATATCCACAAGGAGAAAGTGGCTGCCTCCTAAATGACAAACAGAAGGGATTTGATTAGTACACAACAATAGTGACTTGAAGTGCCACAAAGCTGCTGTCAGTGGACAAATACAAATCCTTAACTCTGCCTTCCCAGAGGAATCATATCTCATGCTAATCTCTTGACAGGTACAATGTTCAAATAATATGCAACAATGTTAGCTTTGTTTACCCTTATGGTATTTGCGGGACTAGAATGCGAATAGATGTGATATGTATCTACTTTTAATGTGATTCACCAATACCTGTGTTCTAATTCACTCCTGTATCAAAGCAAGGGCTTCTGGGTATTACATCAGTAAAAGCTACCATAGTATAAATTGTGGTGTCGCCATTTCCTCTCTCATTATTTATTTGATTTCACTTTTATGAATTATGCCGAGTGGTCATTAAAGTTTGCTGCCTAATGCATCAATTGCCTAGTTGTCAACATATCAAACTAAAAGACCCGCAATCTTACAGTATCATGACCTTCGTGTTGGACATCAGATATAGCTATGGTAAACAAGCAAGAGCTGCTGTTGTCAAATAAAATCACAGAGTGAAGACATTTTTACTCAAGATGTTCCCTAAGCCAGATATTATACACTGCGTGCACAATTACTAGGTACATCATATTTCTCAAGATTTATTTTAAAGCATTGTGATAACAATCACCATGCATAATGTCAATCCAAAATATAATTGAACCTCAAACCTGAATGTTTAACAAAGGAAAAGTGAGATTTGATCTTTCTCAGGGTAATATATGTGTGCGCAATTATTAGGCAACAATTGGTGTGCAGAATTATTAGACAACTAAATTACAAAAATAATTTCTCCCAACTTGTTTATTCTCAATTTTTAAAGTGTAACAAATAAGTAACACAAAATGACAATTAATTAAAATTTGTGTATTTTCAATATTGTATGACCAATATAGCCACCCTTATTTGCAATAACTGCCATGAGCCTTCCATCCATGGAATCTGTCAGTTTCTTGATCTGTTCACGATCAACTTTCGCTGAAGCAGCAACCACAGCCTCCCTAACGCTGTTCAAAGAGGTGCATTGTCCTCCCTGACTGTAAATCTCATGTTTGAGAAGGGCCCACAAATTCTCAATAGGATTTAAGTCAGGTGAGGAAGGGGGCCAAGTCCCCAAATGTGCATAGAAATAAAGATATGATCAGATTACTCACTTGCCTAATAATTGTGAACGCAGTGTAGAACAAAGTTCATATTGCAACCTGATGTTATCAAATATGTTATTGACAGTTTTTTAAGCAAACATTTAACTTGTCAAATATAAAAGTCTGGACCAAATCATGTAATTTGAGAAAATCATGAATGTACAGTACTTTTGGTAATTGATTCCTGGAAAATAATGATTAGATTGTTGTGAGGTTCTCTTGTTGTGAGGTTTGGTATTCTGTTTTTGCATGTAGCCTGTTTTGTTTGGTTTTGTCTTTTGTTTCTGAATGTGCCCTGTCCCTTTGGTCCTGATTGATTTCACCTGTTTGTTGTTTAGTTCTCGTTAGCTCCCTATATAGATTGCCCTCTTCTGTTAGCCCTTTGTCAGTCATTGTGTTTGATGCTTGGTTTATGTCCGTCCCTGCCACCAGTCTGTGGTTTTGCCTGCCTGCCCGTTTCTTGTAGTTTTCTTGTTTTTTCCTTGCCTCCGTGCCGTTATTAAAAGCCTTTTCTTTACTTTTTGTGTCCGCGCTTAGGTCCTGCGAAACTCAAATCCTGACAGAATGACTGACCCACAACTGGACCCAGCGGATCTATGGAGGCGACTGGAGGACCAGGAGTGGCGCCTCCAGGACCTGGCCCCACTCGTTATGAGGGCCATAGCCTCCCACCAGAGGGTTGCCAGCTGTCCGTGTCGGCCCTCCGCCCGGAGGCCTTCCCAAACATTTTGGGGGGGGGAGCTATGGGGGCAGCCGGTGCAGAGGGCCGAAGAGAAGCCCGACAGCCCAGACCACGAGCTGGTGAAGCCCGGCAGCCTAGACCCCGAGCCGCACCCCCCCGGCGTCCCTGGTCCTGCTCCTCCTGCTCTGGGTCCTGGTCCTGCTCCGCCAGCTCCGCCGCTGATTCCTGGTCCTTGCACCAAGGGGGGGTACTGTGAAGTTCTGTTCTGTTTGGTTTTCTGTTTTTGCATGTAGCCTGTTTTATTTGGTTTTTGTCTTTTGTTTCTGAATGTGCCCTGTCCCTGTCCTGATTGATTTCACCTGTTTGTTGTTTAGTTCTTGTTAGCTCCCTATATACTTTGCCCTCTTCTGTTAGCCCTTTGTCAGTCATTGTGTTTGATGCTTGGTTTATGTCCGTCCCTGCCACCAGTCTGTGTTTTGCCTGCCTGCCCGTTTCTTGTAGTTTTCTTGTTTTTTCCTTGCCTTCGTTCCGTTATTTAAAAGCATTTTCTTTACTCTCATGTCCGCGCTTGGGTCCTGCAAAACTCAAGTCCTGACAATTGTTTGGTTGAATGATGCTCACAAGCCTAATCAATTACCCATCTACTATTTGTCCCCTTGGAAAAGATAAGCAAAATAGGCTTTACATTTTTTTGCTTTACTTTTACTGAAAGTAAGCATGATGTCCAACCTTTATACAATTGTAATCAAATTAAACAAAAGGTTGACCTTCAACAATCAGGAAATGGCAATAAAAAAATATTTCACATCAAAATAACCATCTTCAATTAAGTAGTTTAATTCAACTTCAGCTCTAAATATCTCCCTGGATCACATCTTTTTTTTTTTTTTACCTGTTTTGCTCATCTTTAAATCTTTAACAATCTATAAGATAAGCACTGCAAAACAATTCTTTTTGGGGACTAGATATTTAGCAGAATCGTAAGTGTTTACGCACAATAACAGTAAAGGCCCATTTCACTTTAATTTTAAATATGTAACCAGAAAAGGAACCAGGCAAGCCTATTTCAGCCGGCTCGCAATTAAGAAGGATAAATGTTGTTGCCCTCACTTGATTCGAACCCAGGTCTCCCACGTGAGTGGCTGTGTTTTTAACCCCTACACCGCGATTTGAACACACAACATATTGGTTGCAGGTCCGTGTCTCTAACCACTACGCTATTTAACAAGGGGTGGTCGGTCGGTCACTCACTCACTGACTCACCAAGAGACATTCGCTCTTCTTGGCCAGCTTCGCTAAAGTAGTTATACAGTATATACCGTGCCATTGAAAAGTATTTAGACCCATTCCCTTTCTCCACATTCTTGTGGGGTCATAATTCATAATTGATTAAATTAATATTTTTTTGCCATCTACACTACCGTTCAAAATTTCAGGGTCAAATAGAAATGTCTTTGTTTCTTTGTGTCTTTGAATTAAAAGCTTTTTTTCCCATTAAAATAGCATAAAATACATCAGAAATACAGTGTAGACATTAAGGTCATAAATGTCTATTGTAGCTGAAAACTTGATTTTCAATGGAATATCTACTTAGGTGTACAGAGGTACATTAACAGCAACAATCACTCCTGTGTTCCAATGGCATGTTGGGTATGCTTATCCAAGTTTATCTTTTTAAAAGTCTAATACTGATCATAAGAAAACCCTTTTGCGACTATGTTAGCATTGCTGAAAACTGTTGTCCTGTTTAAAGAAGCAATAAACTGCCTTTCTTTAGACTAGTTCAGTATCTTCAGCATCAGTGTTTGTGGGTTTGTTTTCAGGCTCAAAAAGGCCGAAGAACTTTCTTCTAAAACTCATCAGTCTATTCTTGTTCTGAGAAATGAAGTCTATTCCATGTGAGATATTGCCAAGAAACTGAAGATCTTGTACAACAATGTGTAGTACCCCCTTCACAGAACAGCACAAACTGGTTTAACCAGAATAGAAAGAGGAGTGGGAGGTCCCGGTGCACAGCTGAGAAAGAGGATAAATACATTAGTGTCTAGTTTGAGAAACAGATGCCTCACAGGCCGCCAACTAGCAGCTTCATACGGTCCCACACTTCACAGTGCATGGCAGCGCTAAAAAACAAGCCAAGATGTCAAAGGAAATCTCTCCAAGATAGAATTTTGTTGAGGCATACTGTGGAAAATCCAATAACTTTCAAAGTCCACAGGAGCACAGTGGTCTCCATCATTCTGAAATGGAAGAAGTTTGGAATGACCAAGACTCGTACCTAGGCAAGTAAGGCCATGGTCAGGGGGTAACCATGAAATTAAGGGCCACCATAAGCTTCAGAGATTCTCGGCAGAGATGGGACGACCTGCCAGAAGCAATATCTGCAGCACTCCATCAATTAGGCCATTATGGTAGAGGGGCTAGACGGAAGCCTCTCCTGAGTAAAAGGCAATTGACAAACAGCCTGAAATTAAGAGCATACGAAAAAAGATTCTCTGGTCTGATGAAACCTAAATCAAACTATTAAGCCTGAATGCCAAGCATGTACTACTATTACCTGGCTAATACCATCCTTGTGGTGAAACATGATGATGGGAGCATCATGCTATGGGGATGCTTCTCAGTGACAGGGATTGAGAGAATGGTCAGATTGACAAACGGATGAATGGAGCAAAATACCGAAGTCCATGAAGAAAAAACTTATCCAGCGAGCACAGGACCTCAGACTGGGGTGAAAACAAATTTTTCAGCATAACAAAGTTCTGATGCACACAACCAAGACAATAAAGGCAGCACGGGAGTAGCATCAGGGAAAGTATGTGAATGACCTTGAGTGGGCCAGACAAATCTACTGTCCATTGGTGACAATGATCAGTTCAATGATAACCTTCCCAGACCCACTACGGGACAGCAAATAATTTGTACCTGGATTAATAATTATATACCATTGAACTAATCATTGTCACCAATGGACAGTAGATTGCATAAGCATTCATTATTGTCATGTTTTCAATGCAAAGTATACTATCAACTGACACTCATGAAAACAAGGCCTACGAATATATGATACCTTGTTTCTTTTTACATAGAATGTAGATGTCTGGAGGGGAATGATGTGGATGTATCTGATCCTTATTTTATTTACTTTTTGTACATTTTAAAAGTAACAAATTATTCCTATAGCTGTATATTCTGAAGTCTAAGAATATACAGGTTGGTACCACCTTGCTTCCAGTAAAGCAAAAAGCACTTTTTACATTAAACAATCATTCATGAAAAGAGAGAAACCCAATAAAGTAATTAATGGGAGTCATCAGAAGGACATTTAAACTTGCATTAAAACTATTTTTATTATTGCCTTATTCTTATTGACAGACTCTGAATCCTTCATGCAAGACCAGGATATTGTCAGTAATAATAACAGTGGTGTTACCATTCACAGTATGTTAAAACCAAACTACAGTGTGTTTATGCAAGCACTGTGTGGACTTGTGTTCCAAAGACAAAACAGCTGTCAGATTAATGTGTAATTACTAACAACAACCCTCAGTAAACACACACACTACCAGCTGGGTTAATGTTTGCCCTCTAAAAGAAACTATGATTTGCATATATATTTTGATACATTTTCCATAATGTATACCTTCTGTAGCCAATTTATTAGGTACATCCATTTAGGATCCCCCTTTGGTCCCAGAACCAACTGAATGTTTCAGGCTATGTATTCTACAATGTGTCAGAAATGTTCCACTGGGATGTTGGGACATACTGAGGCAACAGCATCACGCTGTTGTTACTGATTGGCTGGCATTAAAGTAATGCTGTGAACAGACATCCATCTAATCCCAAAGATGCTGTATTGGATTCAGATATGCTGTGGGGTTGAAATGCATCTAAATTGTTACATATACATATATATTTATATATATATATATAAAAAAAAAAATATATATTTTTTTTTTTGGAAAGGAAAAAAGGTGCAGTGGTCTCTTAATTTTTTCCGGAGCTGTATATATATATTTACATATACATCACCTTTTTCTGCTTTAACCACTGGAGGGTCAACTTGACCTTGTGCTTAGGGTCATTGTCGTGCTGGAAAGTCCTAGAGCATCCCATGCGCAGCTTTCGTGCAGAAGAATGCAAATTGTCTGCCAGTATTTTCTGATAACATGCTGCATTCATCTTGCCATCAATTTTCACAAGATTCCCCGTGCCTTTAGAGCTCACACACCCCCAAATCAGTGAGCCACTACTATTCTGTTCACTATAGGCCTTGTTTACCGCTCTCCAAACATAGCGCTTATGGTTGTGACCATAAAGCTCTATTTTGGTCTCGCCACTCCAAATTACAGTGTGCCAGAAGCTGTGAAGCGTGTCAAGGTGTTGTCAGGCATATTGTAACCAGGCTTTTTTTGTGGCATTGGCGCAGTAAAGGCTTCTTTCTGGCAATTCGACCATGCAGCTAATTTTTGTTCAAGTATCGTTGTATTGTGCTCCTTGAAACCACCACACCGTCTTTTTCCAGAGCAGCCTGTATTTCTCCTGAGGTTACCTGTGGGTTTTTCTTTGTATCCCAAACAATTCTTCTGGCAGTTTTGGATGAAATCTTTCTTGGTGTACCTGACCTTAGCTTGGTATCAAGAGATCGCAAATTTTCCACTTTTTAATAAGTGATTGAACAGTACTGACTGGTATTTGCAAGGCTTTCCAAATTTTTTTATATCCTTTTCAATCTTTATAAAGTTCCATTACCTTGTTACGCAGGTCTTTTGAGAGTTATTTTCTGCTCCCCATGGATCAGTATCTAGCCTACTCAGTGCATCCACGTGAGAGCTAACAAACTCATTGACTATTTCGACACAGACAGTAATTGCAATATTTGAAAAGGTGTGGGAAATTCACCTTTAATTGCAATATTCACCTATGTGTGTCACCTTGTGTGTCTGTAACACGGCCAAACATTCAAGGGTATATACACTTTTGAACAGGGCAATTTGGGTGATTTCTGTTATCATTATGATTTAAAAAGGAGCCAAACAACTATGTGATAATACATGGCTTGATACGATCACTATCCTTAAATAAAAGACAGTTTTTTTGCATGATCAGTCACATTTTCAAAATCAATTCTAAAATATCACAATTTCTGCCAAGTTATGCAAACTTATGAGCACAACTGTATATACATACATACACTGATCAGCCATAACATTATGACCACCTGTCTAATATTGTGTAGGTCCCCCTTTTGCCACCAAAACAGCCCTGACCCATCGAGGCATGGACTCCACTAGACCTCTGAAGGTGTGCTGTGCTATCTGGCACAAAGATGTTAGCAGCAGATCCTTTAAATCCTATAAGTTGAGAGGTGGGGCCTCCATGGATCGGACTTCTTTGGCCAGCACATGCCACAGATGTTCGATTGGATTGAGATCTAGGGGAATTTCGAGGCCAAGTCCTTGAACTTGTTGTTGTGTTCCTCAAACCATCCCGGAACCATTTTTGCTTTGTGGCATGGCGTATTATCCTGCTGAAGAGGCCAATGCCGTCAGGGAATACCATTGCCATGAAAGGGTGCACGTGGTCTGCAACAATGCTTAGGTAAGTGGTATGTGTCAAAGTAACATCAACATTAATGCCAGGACCCAAGGTTTCCCAGCAGAACATTGCCCAAAGCATCACACTGCATCCGCCGGCTTGCCCTCTTCCCATAGTGCATCCTGGTGCCATGTGTTCTCCAGGTAAGCGATGCACACACACTTGGCCATCCACATGATGTAAAAGGAAACGTGATTCATCAGACCAGGCCACCTTCTTCCATTGCTCCGTGGTCCAGTTCTGATGTGCCCATTGTAGGGACTTTCAGCAGTGGACCGGGGTCAGCATGGGCACCCTGACTGGTCTGCGGCAACACAGCCCCATACGCAACAAACTGCGATGCACTGTATTCTAACACCTTTCTGTCAGCATTAACTTTTTCAACAATTTGAGCTACAGTAGCTCATCTGTTGGATCGGACCACACGGGCCAGCCTTCGCTCCCCACGTGCATCAATGAGCCTTGAATGCCCATGACCCTGTCGCCAGTTCACCGCTTTTCCTTCCTTGGACCACTTTTGATAGGTACTGACCACTGCAGACTGGGAACACCCCACAAGGGCTGCAGTTTTGGAGATGCTCTGACCCAGTCGTCAGCCATCACAATTTGGCCCTTGTCATAGTTGCTCAGATCCTTACACGCTTGCCCATTTTTCCTGCTTCTAACACATTAACTTTGAGGACAGAATGTTCATTTGCTGCCTAATATATCCCACCCACTGACAGGTGCCATGATAACGAGATTATAAGTGTTATTCACTTCACCTGTCAGTGGTCATGATGTTACGGCAGATTGGTGTATATACTTTCTGTATATATACTTTCTGTAGAGCCGCATTTTTCAAACCCAGGTCAATGGACCAGTGGTGGGCCGTGGAAGAAGCCTACGGGTCAGTGGCATATCCTTCAAGATGATTCCTTTATAGAACCAGAGTGACGCAGGTATCTGCCGATGTCTGCTAATTAGCGGTTGGCAGTGTGCTTTCTATTTAACTCCTACAAATTTGACTCTAGCTTTTGAACGGTTTGAGCATATAGCTATTATGATCCCTAAACATATGACTCACATGTGTGTCTTCTGTTCCCCTCTGTGATGCTCAGAATCTGTGAGATGTTAAAAGGGACTTTGGTAAAAATGCTTTTCAAAGCAATTCATGTCTTCTTTTCTACAGTCAATTATTACTTGATGATCTTCCCTGATGTTTTCATGAACTTTCCAATACAAATCTGAAGTATGGCAGTTACAAATAAACCATAGAACTAAATTCTTCACTTCGGTTTGCTTACTTATACATATTTAGGTGAGTTCATTCAGATCTTTTTGTTTTTTTAATCACATGATTGTTTTCAAAAGCCTCAATGTGTTCTAAAATACAGAAGAAAATTGCTTGGCTATGTTAAAACCATTTATTGTATCATTAGGACACAGAGAAGAACATAATTTGTCAGTCCCTGGCACAAAAAACAGAAAAAAGGCTGCTGTAGAGGTTACTGTTATTTGAAGAAAATTGCTTTTGAAGGAAATGCTCATTTTTTTTACTACAAGATGAATATGTATATGGCCCTTAATGTTTGTAAGGTACGTGTATATGTGAGAGATAATGTAGCATAGAACATTCTTCCTGTCCCAGTCCTCCAATTTTGAAAAATGCAACATAACCTAAACACTTTCAGACACATTTTCTGCAACCTAATGCACAAGCCAAAGAGCCATCTCTGGAGAAAATGTTAGAAAAGATACAATTTAAAACCCACAACTAACATTTTCACATAAAAGGTATATGGTATGTAGAGCCCGACCGATATATCAGTTGACCGATTTTATCGGCCGATATTAGCAGTTTACCGATATATTTGTATCTGCAATTTATTCACGGATAAGAGAACAACATATTTGTTTGTAGTTCATTATTTGTTCTGAAGAGGGCTCTCTTTCACTGCATATAAGTTCTACAGAATCTTTAAAAAAGGATGACACCACTACCTTAAAACAGAGGGAGGAAAGAGAATGAGCTGCTTTTAAGGCGAGTTTAAATAGAAGCTTTCCAGTGTAAAAAGGTCCCACAATATGCACACAAACTTTTACATTAATTGAAAGTGGAATAAAAAGGTGTTTATGGTTTAGCTACCTAGTTGTTTGGACAAAGAATGGATGCTACACGTCGTAACACTGATGCTATGGCCAAACTCAGTTGTAACTACTGTACTGCAAGTACTGTAGCTAAATTTTTCCTGACATTGCATTGAAAAGTACACTATGTCCTTTTAGTAAAGAACCTGCAATGTTTTCAAGCTCTGGCATTAAAATATTTTTAGAGACGTATTATAACAATGGGGCTTTGCAATGGACCCCCTTTGTATTAACGTTGTGATGTATAGTAGGGGTTTTCAAAAAGTCAACACTTGCATTTCCTTATTTCCATGACAGCTAGTTATCTAACTAATGTTACCCCTGTGGGACTGGGGAAATGTGTTTCACAGTGTTCACAGAGGCTTTGATTAAAATACTGTAGTTTCATCACAGAGCTAATGTAAGTTAGCTGGCTAGCTGTATTGAGGAGTTTAGCTGGGACGAAAGTAGCACTGTATCACCAGCAGACCAGTTTATTTTGTGATTTCCCTTTTAAATTATGACTATAGGTTATTTTGGCAATGTTCCTACAGTTGATAAAAATGTAGTTACATAACAATACATTGTAGATGTATCATCTCGTTTTTGTCGAGTTGGCTAACACAAGGCAGCTCACAGCGAATACAGCATTAGATCCATGTTTAGCTGTTGCTACAATTGCAGTAGTGACCAGTTGTTCAACAATTGCCTCTTTCTGTTGAACATTGGGAAATCAATTGCATCCATGTCAAGAATTGTTAATGAGCTCCATGATATGGCTTCTTAAAAAAATCGTACAATTATCTGCAAGTTAGGGTTAGGGATATTTAAGGTTAAGGTTGCAAGTTAAAGTTAAGTACGAATAGTGAAGAAAGCACACCATTCAAGTTAATAACTGTTTTCAATAGGGTTACATGTAGTGATGGATCAGTGATTGGCAAACAAATGTCTTTTTTTGGTGAACGTTGATAACTGAATTTCATTGGTGAACAGATCCATTAAGTTGGCTCAATGATTTGCCCATTACTAACGTTAGGTTATACAAATGTAGCAATACTTATAATATTTCTCTTAGACTGCCTGTTTGAGCGTGCACATTATGATCTGCCAAGGCTTAGATGCTGTGCTTCCTGTACTATATTGTGCCACTACTCAAAGCTAAACAGAGATTTGAGACCAGTAAAGGAAAATAAGACTGTTCGTTTATTGTTGCCTTATTGGTGCTATTTATATGCTTTTTAATTCAATATGTTATTTTTATAATTCAATAAATTCCATTAATCTGTTATTTTTATAATTCAATACATTCCATTGTATGGAAGAAGATGTTACAGAATAACAAAGAATGGACAAGGAAAAGTATCTTTTTCTTGAGTATATTTGTAGGCTGGTTTTAAGCAATCTACTTCCATTTTCAGCTATAATAATAGAAATATTGGCAGATACAATCGGTATCGGTAAATAGTTCCACTAAAAATCGGTATTGGGTACAAAAATCCCATATTGGTCGGGCTCTAATGGTATGCATGGTAATCAATTAGGGCACCCAAATTTTGTGTCTTTGCTGAGACTGACATTAGTTTTTCACGTAGACAATATTTATTTCAAAGTTTAATGAAACTGTTTTAATGGAAGAGCAATATAACCCTCTGACTTTACACTTTTGCTAGTTCGACCCTGCTCTCCCTAAGTTAGAGAGTTGAGTGTTTAGAAGTGTAAAAATATATGCTAGTTATGTTTAGAACATCTGTTTATCCGTACACAGAAAGTCATGTTCAGTTAAAGCGCAACAGAAATCAGCCAATGGGCATACAGTACTGTGTTGTGTATTCTGGACTACGATGGACAACTGGAAGTTTCTTTGAGATCGAGTTTGTAAGATCGAATATCGAGTCTGTAACATCATGAACAATATACTATCAAATGCTGCAGTAAATAATTGAATTACTCTCTCCCTTGACGACTGGGTACGCGATCATTATTTCACCACTATACGAACAGCTGGTATCCAACAAATGCATAAAGAGACAGTCCAACGATTACTAAAAGCGATTTATGAACTTAGACAATTTAATTTAATATTCATTGATTTCCCCTATAACATGGTGGCAGCCTCTAAAGGTCATAACTTGTAAATTAATGAATGGGATGGTTGATCAAAATAATGTGTTCATACAGTCTGTTTCCTACACTTGTAAGCAGTCTGTTACTTCTCTTACTCTCTCATTGACAGATTCTGTGTGAAAACCGCATGTTTTGATGGACCCTAGGAAGAATAGCTCCTGTATTTGGGAGTAGCAAGAAGCAGCAGTGGTTTGGATGTTGGTGTTTAAAATATGACAGCGGAAAGGGAGAAGGGGAGTAAATCAGTGATTGTATGGTGACATTGGATGATGTCGGGAAATATTTGTAAGCAAAAAAATCTGAGTGCTTGGTTCAATATTAATATTTAGTATTATACATAATACAACACATTCATATTTGGTAGAGTCACCTTTTGTATCTGTAACATTTCCATGAACTTTGTTTCATCCATGAATTCAGGGACAAATGGGTTGCTTGTAATTGCTTAGCTTGCTTGATCCTTGAGAATACACCCCTGTGTCATAGGAAGAGCCCCAGGAAACAGATCGGAAGGTGTCACTGATTGATAAGGGGTCTATTCTACAGGACTGGTTTTGTTTTCCTTAGGTCAGCTAACCTACCCCCACTACTTGAGCTTAGGATATAACCAGAGTGAATTTTCCTCCTGAACTCTGCATGCTTCTCTGCTCTTGCAATCACCTCAAATCTCCGGAGGACTTTTAGCTTTGATATTTGTACTGTAATTGTAATACTCTATTTATACATAAAATTCATTTGTTACATTAATTCATTGACTATTTGGAATTAATCAAAAACATGTCAAAATCCAGTTCCACCACCAAGCCCCTGCTGATGAGAAGCATCCCCAAAAAGTTCTCCCATGGTCTCATCAGACCACAAAGCCTTTTCCCACATCACAGCTGTGTCACTCACATGCTTTTAGGTGGTATTTTGTGAGTAATGGCTTTTACTTGCCACCCTCCAATACATGCCAATTTTATGCACAGCTCTTGATATGATTGATCGGTGCAGCATTACTCCACTGAACCGCATAGCTCCTTCAATTGTTGGCCTCTCTGTAGCTTCCCTCACTTGTGTTTGAGTGCTGACTTTTGAGAGACAGCCTTTTTTTGACTGTCTAGGTGGTGTCATGCAGCTTCTTGTTCCTGATTATTGATCTGTACTAACAGGGTTAGCGAAACACTTGGACACTATTTTGCACCTGTTTCCTTAAAATGTATTTGTATTACGTTATCTTTAACTTTAACTGTAGAATGCCCTTTATACCCTATAGAATGGATTTATTTTCCTTCATATTTACAGCCTGAACAATAACACAGTCATATCAACTTGTGGGGTTTTTATCCAGAAAATGTGAAATGTAATTGTTCACAGGTGGAGGCCAATGGTAAGAAATTATGTCCTCATTAGTGCAATTTTATTTGTGTTAATTGGGAGCTTCTAAAGTCCAGGGGTTCAATACTTATGCAAGGAACATATTTTTCTGTTTTTTTACATAAAGTATATTTTTCTTAAATTTACGAACATAAAACAAATGTCACTGTAGACAATTAGATTTTCAGTGTGTGTTTTTGAATAAAATATTAAGTATAACTTATATGGAGACAGGGGAAAGAGGAAGATGGCCAGGGGAAAGAGGTGCCGGAGCAGCCACCGAAGATGTAAACACCAGTGCCCGTTCCTCCCATAGCCCCACCGGGAGGCTGCCCAAGAGTTGACTCCTCAACGTAAAAGGGGCTTGACTGTTGCTTTTGATTTCTCTCTCCCCTCCTTCTCTTTTTGTTAATACAATGCCCAACTGGGCCCTGAACACACCCTCTGTGTCCGCTCCTTGTGCATCTCCCCATTACAGTACCATTTGTAATTCAGTAATGACAAAATTAGTCAGGGGTTTGAAAAATTCCTAAGGCACTGTGGGAAACTGACTTTGTATTTAGTAATTTCTTTTGTATCTAGTACTTTTCCATCTCACTTACTGTCTCTTCCATTCCTGTTGTCTAAACAGAGGTACACTTGTTACAGACAAGTGGTTATCTAACGCTTGTTGGTGAGGCCAAAACTGGCGGTGAAGTCAGGAAACAGGTTGGTGGGGGTGACAAGTGAATATAAATGCAACGCAGGGAACTGTAAAATAATAGCAGACCTATGAAGCAGCCATCTTTAATTTTGTCAGCTCTATTCACATATTCTTTGGATGGTAGTGGCTGTCATTCTCCTGATCCTAATGCTGACTATTTCTTGATTATGTTGTTGTCATTTTTGTTTTGGCATATCTAGTATTTTGATTGTTTTGATCGCTTCATTTATCAATTTATGCAGATTAATCAAGCAACAGACGAATGCAAGTGCAAAGCCTGAAATAAAGACCAGGCAGGCAGCTCTCCTGCCGCACGTAGGTGTGGTGGGGGTGTAGCAGCTCCCTGTTGTAGCCACAGCCCCCTGGTGAGATGATAAAACCACAGTTTTATCTGCATTATCCCTGACTTGTTCTACCGATGGGCTGCCTCCACAAGTAATGGTGCCAAAACAGGTGTGCTGCGCTGCTGAAACAGGTGCGCTGCGCCACAGAGACAGCTGTGCAGCCCCCCATTCGGCCATCAGCACCCGCTACTCAATATATCTTCCTGCGGCTGTGCATGCACTAACGATACAAACAAACACACTTGCCTAATAAGAAACTTTTGGCGCCCTTAAACGGGGGTCTGTATACAAAACGTGTTAATTTCTGAATTGTTCACCCGATATGGATGAAAATACACACAAATTAAAAGTGACAGCGTACCTTTTCGCCCCATTGTCAATGAATAACTTTAAATTCAAACTGCTGGAAAAAAGAGCCACAAGAAAATAAATGTCACTGTCCAAATTGGAGTTCACTGTATATCATTTCTGGCGAGGCTCATAAATACGTCCTTGTTCCCATGTTATATTTGTGTATAGAAAGTGTGCCGTATATTTCAATAATTGTTTACACTTAAAGTGTATTTCAAATTACTGGCACCAAGCAAAGGAAACACAAAAGAACACTTTTATGCTTTGCTTGTAATTACAAAAGCTAGGCACAGAATACCACATCGACAATAGTGTTTCAAATATTTTTTTAAAAGAATACTATTTGTCTTCTAAAACTGTATATTATATTCTCTGATCACTATTTCGTTAGGGAGACGTTATCTACATTCGCTGAGTTCTGGAACATGTGGTCTTTTAAGGACAGACCAATACAGAGGTTAGTAGATTCTACCGCCAAATTCAAATTTTAAATTGTGTTGAGGAGTTACTGTACTTTTGTTACGCAGATGTATCATGGCTAACGTTAGTAATTACACCGCCCAAAAAAACTTAAAGGGAAGGGAACACTTAAATCACACACTGGGTCTCAATTAACAAAATAAGTACAAGTAGTTGCGCTATGGTGAAATGTCACTTTAATAAATGTGACAGCATCCATGTGCATTATTTCATAGTGCTAACTGAAGATGTGGTAGCAGTTAACCTCAGCTGAGTAAAACCAAACAACACATCTAATGGCATGTTCTTAAGCACTGTATCTCCCACATGTAACATTGTCCATTTGTGTTGTACCTAACGCATGTAAATGTTCTAATATTATACCAAAGAGTCATGGAGCTACAGTACACTCATGAATGATTTTAGACCAGTGGTACTCTCATCCATCCAGAGCAAATGTACAGTGTCCGAACTAATCACCTTTGAATTACCCAGGAGGACCAAATTCCAACATTATGTAACACTCATACATCTCTGACATCCAAAGGCTTATGCCAGTGTTCTATTCAAAGATTTTAGCTCTGCTTTTAACACCATGAAAAGACATTCTCTTACAAGGGCTTATTGGCAGACAGTCACAAAGATTCTCCACAATTGAGCGTGCTCACAGATTTGTTTCATCACTTGTATTGTTCTCTATCTATACTAATGAAACCATGATCAAAGACAATGTTTTCTGCTTATCCAAATTTGCAGATGATACAGCTCAACATGGCCTTTTGCTTGATGGGGACATTATGAATGAGAGCATATCTTGATCATGTTGTGTCTCCATTATAGTGCTCTGGAGGTATGTATATCTTAGTAACACAAAGGTAATATGCAATTAAAGGGACACTTTCTGACTCCCTGTTATAGTCAGTGATTAGCCTGTAATTAGTTGAATGTTTTAAAAACTTGGGCACATTTTTTGTCAACTCCTTTAATTTCAATGCAAACACTTATATCAATGCAATGTTTTCATTTGCATATAAAGTTAAACAGCTTTGGTGTGAGGGTGCTTGCACTAACGATGCAAAATAATAAACCTGCCTAACAAGAAAGCGCGGTGAGGCCCAATTGTCCAAAGGCATAACTAAGGAATGCTGGGATTGCTATAACATAGCCCTTACAAAATAAGGGCCACTTCCCGATGGACATACAGTACAAAAAGGTGTTTCAAATAAGAAATGTCAGAACATCGATGAGTACATTAAGAGGGGGATGTGTAGTTACTAAGCACCATTGATTTTGTACTATAAATCACACACCAGCATAGACTAAAATTACTCTCTCCTTCTGTCAGTATTCACAACAACGCTTTCCCTTTCCTCTCAGCTCCACTTAATGCTCTGTATTGCTATTGATCCGGTGTGTACTTAAAGTGACCGAGCAGACTTGGCAATACTAGAATTCTAAGTAAAGTCACATGGGGAACATGCATTAAGGCCATTTATCTGAGCAGTAAGTGTCTTATTTGTTCTGAGAAAAAAGGTATCAAGTTTTTGTAAACAAAGACACATTAATATAATGCGAAAAAACAACAACTGTGTTATTAAAACAAGTCAGTATTTGTGTGGTTTCCCTTAGAATGTGAAACCAAAGCAATTCGTTTTGGTAGATTGTCAAGTGTGCCCAGTAAAAATCTTCTTGCAGGATTTGCTATAAGTCTTTTTATGTTTTGTCCTTTTCCCTCACCAACTGATCCCACCAAGCTTTAATTATGTTGAGGTTGGGGCTCTGAGGTGTCCAGTATAATACTGCCAGTGTTCCATCTGTGGACTTCCTCTCCTTCTGTCATTAAATTTTTGTTCATCAGACGCAGAAAACATTTTGGGCCTTCCACTGCATATTCTGTCTACACAAATTGTTGTCAGTTTCATTGAATTTGGATTTATTAATTGAAATATAAATATACTGCATTTTAATTTCTAATGGAATATAGTGTTTTTCATGAGCTGTTGGGAACTAGCACTGCACATTCCAAGACAGGTGACAAGTTAAAGGAAAGCCCTGAAAAAATGAGTGGAGGAACATAACCAATGCAGAGGCTTCCATACAGTTGTCCTGCATGATACAATTAAGCAGTTAACATCCTATCATGCTCTGTGGCATGTACAAAATTGCTGAGCAGGTCCAGTTAACCCCGATTTTGGATCAAGATCGCAAGAGGAAAGGATATAAGTGACTTTGAAACACCCATTATTGGGTCTTTCCAGGATGACAATGCCCCCATTCACAGGGCACAAGCGGTCACTGAATGGTTTGATGAGTATGTAAGTGTGGTGAAACATATGCTATGGCCTTCACAGCCACCAGATCTCAACCCAATTGAACACCTAAGGGAGATTTTGGACCGACATGATCCCCTCTACCACAATCCCCAAAATACAAAAAAAGGGAATATCTTTTAAAAGAATGGTTCCATCCATTTCCTATACATTTACATTTTGTCACGTAGCTGACACCCTTACTCAGAGTGAATCAGTTGTTTTTATACTACGACGCAACTGATTCTCCCTTCCCCTCGACTGATCCTCTACGCGGTTTGAGTTTCTCCTCTATCTACTTGGTTTTCTGTTAGTGCGGCTATATTATTTCTTTTAAAAATGACATGTTTGCGCTGATTTTGAGACTGATTTGACACCATACCTCCACAAGCATGAGGGAATCCTTTTATGCACCTTGTTCATTTTGAGACTGCGTATTGACACACAAAACACTGGATAGGCATGCCTAACTATACAATATGATACACTCATTTGTTTGTCTTATTTCAAGACTTGATATATACAAAACAAAATACTTCCTACTGTACAAAAGTTAATGTCAAGCCCTGTGTATAATTAATTATGAAACTGCTTCTTTGGACTCTGGATGCTGAGGAGTATTTCAAGTTGTGTTGTATTGGTGAACAGAGTCACACCTTATCACTGCACCTCAACAAGAATGAAATCACTTTTATGTTGTGACAATTTTTTATATGTAATCTCACATGGCTGTAGTAGGCATCCACAAAGGCACGCACTTTGCAGATAAGACAATATTTAGATTCATTATCATCATGACTACATCCAAATGTCAACAGAAAAGATAAAACAAACAAAAATGTACCAGTCATTGTCATTTCAGTTCCTTTTCTTGGGTGTGACTGAGTTAGCACAAATATCCTAGAATAAAATATGACAATTCATAATATAATCTCTTTGTAATTGTTTGATATGAAATCCAAACCTTTGAGGACCATGACATAACATCCTAACAAACTATGGGGGCATTTTGTGACATCCTAACCACACATTTTTGTTCTGTTTTGCTGGTTTACTTTCACATAAAACAAAGGAAGTGTTTGAATATATCTCAATTATTAAAATACTAATGGAAAGAAAATCGATGTACATAAAGGCTTACAATATTTTGAGATTTTCCTTGCCTACAAAAATGATTTTACTGACTATACAAATATCTTTGAAGGAGGGCATTTTAGATTATTTCCACTGGCTTGTGGACTCAAAAGTTGAGCGACTTTTAGTAAGCCGATACACATACTCAACCCAAGCAGCTTAAAGAGGATAAGACACTGTATCAGATAATCTCTTATAGAAAGATGCAAATAACAAACTGTACAAACCATCTGTCTACAGACTGGGATGCTGTGACTAAAAAGTCACAGCATCCTTTGTTTCGGTACACAGATTTTTCTTCGCTGATCATTTGGACAAAACATGTTTGCACAAGTAGGTGCATTTTTTCAGAGAGAAAGGGAATATTGGTCAGATTGACTTGTTTGAATTTTGTATAACATCCACGCTTAGGACTAAATCAAGCATTTGATTAAATTACAATATTTTTGTTTTCTTGGTTTCTACAATTATTCTTAATGTAATACCAGACAACAGGATGTATCAAAAACACTTCTCTATTGAATCATCTACTGTACTTGATCGCTGTGGTGTAGCTCACAACACACCTTGTATGAGAAATAAATGCTATCCTAGAGCACATTTTATCAACATATGATAATCACAGTTCACTCCTCCCCTGCTTTGCTCAATGTCATGGCCTTGAGAGTGTCCCTCAAAAATGCAGACAGAAAACTCCTGTTAAAACAGAGTCTTTCAATTATATTTTCTTAGGGGCTTAATTTTTCATTTTGTGATAACCACACATAGATCTGATATAAACTAATTAACATGGGGACATAATTGGTAGTGGGATTTAGTGTCACCTATAGAGCTGTCACCTTTTAGATACCTGAGAGACAGGGATAGGAAGAGCAGGATCCACAAAAACCCTGTGTGATTTACCTTCCCTGTCCATTCATCACACTGTCTGTCTGGGGTCAATCACACAGTGCCAGGAAACCCAGGCTGTGCCTCGTTTCCTACAGTCTGATAGCATTAAGATCATTGATCAATGAAAGAACCCTTTTACAAGAGAATTTGTTAACAATGTGTATATTGAAAACTTTGCACATCTACAGTACGAGGGATTCAAATCAATCATTAATGCATTGGCAGATACCTTTTTTGCCCATTTTCATTAATTAAATGAATCTGTAAAACAATGATCTCTGTTTAATAAGCAAACTCCCCCCACCACAATCTCAAAGCAAACATATCATTTTGGAGAACTCCTAAAATCTCTTCTGGTAAGAATTAATTCTATGAATTGCTTTACCTTTTCCAGAATATCCCCTTACTCATATTTAATTCATTTCAGTAGTAACTGAATTGAATTATCAACCCATTCATTTGGGATTATAAAACACAAAAACACACATCAGTAGGTCATTGTGCAGGGTGTACTGCCTCTCCTATCATGTCATATCATACTTTTTTGACTGCAACATTGGCATTGTCAAGTTTTTGCTTGATGACGGTGCTGCTCCGGTGCCATCTGGCAGAGAATGGAGTATGAGGGTTGCATTCAGTGTGATGATAATTTCCTCTGTTAGCCAGGATAAGTCACTGTATGATCCATACCACAGGGCATGTACATGTGTACATAAAATGAACCTTTTTCTCCTTCAATTTGCTGAGAAAAACCCAGAAATGACTATTTCAGATACCAACCAACTCGAGACTATGTAAAAAAAAATAATAATACATCTTCCTGCATTTAAAAATTCCAGAGCAGGGGTATTCAACTCAACTGACAAGGTGATCTGATTAGAGGGTTGAATTGGAAAACATCTATTAGAACTCGCTTTGAGGTCCAGAGTTGAGGTTGAGGGTACTAGACTTTCTTTGTTTTATGGGTGCTTTGCAATGTAACCCCAAACAAATTTATATCTAATTTTATTTGCATCTTTTGGGTGTCAACCAATCTGTGCATTTACCTTTTCCTATCCGCACCCCTGACCCCATACCGATCTCTGGGGACCTTCCCCATTCCTCAGTTCTGTCATTTGCTCATCCCTGACCACTGGCTGCGTCACCTTGAACATCCGCTCCAAAAGAAACCAACACTTGGGCCCTCTGAATGCATGTCAGGTGGAGGAGTAAATGGGATCTTCCTCGTGAATATCTGTTCCTCCTTGGTTTATATTTTTCTTTTAAAAACTTGACCTACTGTTATTTTCTGCTGTCTCTATGATAAAAACGAAATCTAATCAACTGGTACAATCATTTTAATGGTTAAGTAACATAAAACAAATTTCCTCATTTGCATGTGTTTGTGCCAAGATTATAAAAGCAGCTTAGCTAATGTTATGGAATCTAAAACTAACGTAAGAGAGTTTGCATCTCCATAATAAATGTTGGACACAACCAAAAACTCCAGTGTTGTTGTGTGAAAACAACAATTATCTTTTTGTTCTCAAGAAAGAAATGTGCCAGGATAAAGTCTGCATACACAATTCTTGGTCTCCTTTTTATGCCTTCCATTCACTGAGCCACGGCAGATTAAACAGGTGTTGAGGATTAATCATAACAGATTTATGGGAAAACAATGAACAGGAGGAGTGATGCTTTGTACAATAAGGACTATAAAGCTCTGGGAGCGAATAGACACAAAAGGGACCACGGCATGTGGCTTTGATTTTAAAACCAGAACCCCAGGTACAGAGGCCGGCCTTGGACTTGATGTGGCACGGCACCAGTTCCAGGGAATGGTCCAAGCTAATTGGCTCTGTCCGATGCCCAAAATAACATCACAACACAAGGACTGGGATGTGGGCCAGGATTGGCAGGCAGATGCTGAATGGCACCACACTGGCATGGAAGCCATTTCAATGCAGGTGTTGGACTCGGATTGGAGCTGGGCTCCAAAAAAGCTCAGTGGGAATGTCACTATAACCGATTTCTATCTTTCTCTCTCTGGAGTTGAAACTGGATCCAAAACAACTCGCTTACCTTTCCAACAAATTTGTGAAATGGAACGTAATCAAAACCGGCAGACAGGAAAAAAGGTTCAGCGAGTTACATATAGTGAATATCAAAAGTCTACACACCCTTATTGAAATTCACTTTTTGTAGACAAAACTATAAAGTCTCAAATCAAGACAAATCATGTCTGATCTTTTACACCTTAGACTTTTAATAATGATAATACTAATTATAATAATAAATTAATGTCAATGCCTTGGTTGCATAAGTTTGCACACCCAACAGAAAGTTTGTGGAAGCACCTTTTGCTTGGATTACAGCATTAAGTCTCTTTGATCTCTATCAACCTAGACCATCTGGAATGTTATCCCACTTCTCTGCAACGGTGTTCAAGCTCAGTGAAATGACTAGGGGATCCAAAAAGATATCCGAGGAATTACGCTCATATATCATATAATCTAATCTGTGAGGTGCGATTACATTCAGTATCAACATATGACTGTTACCATTGCAACCCAAACATGAAGGGCAGAATAGTCACAGTTAGAGTGGATGTTTGCTAAGACGTGGTGGATGGAAAGACAACCCATTTTCACTCTGATGCTTGCAAGTACATATCAATTGACGAGAGATGCTTCTATCTTTCTAACCCTTGTTTTACAGATGATTTGTTTTGTTAATTATTTTGTAACCTGAACCTTAATCTTAATCCTAACCTCTACTGTTAAACCTAACTTTAATTAGATGTTTTCAGGTGGCCCCTAATGTAACTAGAATTAATGACACTTTAAGGGAAGATGGCAGCAGGGATGGTGCCAAAATATCTAGCTATTCATTTTGGAGCTATTCACCTCCATCCTGACCAAAGCACCTGTCCCTGTTGAAGAGAAGCAGCCACATAGCATGATGCTGTTGCCTTGAGAGTAGATACTATATACTCTGTGTGATGTGCAGTGCTGCCTTTGAGCCAGACATATTTTGGGATTAAGGCCAAAAAATTCTACTAACGTCCAGGTTTTGGGAAATTTACCTGTAATGCTTTTATATTCCCCTCCTAATATGGACCTTTCAATACACCACGGCCATCTCTGTACTATGCAAGCAAGAAAACTAGCATGTGTGCTGAGGTTTCTTCAAGTGGAACATTCAATTAAATCTTAGCACTATGGGCTCGGCCAATTCAAACTATTTTGGAAATACAAGGTTTCAGAGGTTTCAGAAGGAGTGATGTGGTCCAACACTGTTTTCCCTTTGATATGAAATATATTCCGTAGAGCAGAGGTTGCATTAACTTAGCAGACACTCTAAAAATCTGTGTTTTAAAGATTTTTTCCTGTGTTCAAATTTAAAAAACAAATTTGGTGCCAAATTTGGTAT
>JACXGI010011427.1:0-24991 GCA_016801175.1 Esox masquinongy | reverse complement strand
CTGATGCCAGTTCCCTCAACATCCTGATATTCTTCGACCTGAGTGCTGCCTTTGACACAGTTAGCAACCAGATTCTGCTCACCAGGCTCGAGGGGCTGGGCGTTGAGGGAACTGCACTCTCCTGGCTGAACTCCAGTCTCACTAACCGAACCCATTACATTTATAACCTCCCGTCTTTACTACTGCAACTCCCTACTCACTGGCATCAAATCTGTATCCCTCCATAAGCTCCAAATGGTTCAAAATTCTGCGGCCAGACTACTCACTCACACCAAGTCCCGGCAGCATATCACCCCTATCCTCTGTGAGTTAAACTGTCTTCCTATCTCCCAACACATTGACTGCAAGATCCTCCTACTGACATATAAAGCCCTAAACTATATCGCCCCTGCCTCCGACCTTCTTCTTCCATATCAACCTACACACACACTGCGTTCTGGTTCTGCGGGCTAACTCATAATCCCCAAGTCCAAGCTCAAAGGCTTTGGTGACATGGCATTCTCAAGGGTTGGTCCTAGGCTCAGGAACTCTCTCCCCAACACCATCCCTGACTCTGAGACTATCCCCATCTTCCAGCAATGCCTCAAGACTCATCTGTTCAAAATCGCCTACTCCTAGCAATGACCATTTATATTCTCTCAATTTTCTTTGTTTTTTTGTCATGAAATTTCTTTTAGTTTCATTCTTTCTGTTCCATGTTCTTTTTGTAAATCATCTTTGGGTCCTTGAAAAGCACTATATAATCATTTTTATTTATTGTTATTATTATTACCTGGCAGCTGGAATCATCAGGTATCGTCTTGATCTGCAACACAGCCAGGAGGACTTTGGACAGTGGCAGCAACGAGTCTTTGGAGCCTGGTACTCGGGAGGTTTGGGCCAAGATCTCATGTCCTCCTAAGTTTGAATGGAGCAGGAGACAAGAAAATGTAGAGCGCAACGTAGGGAAAACAACAAGCCAGTGACTCTGCCCCCAAATTTAATTGGAGAGAGGGCATCCCAATGGCGATGAGAGCCCATCTGGCAAGACAGCAAGGGTGGACAGTATCAAGCCTTTCCGTTCACCTTCACACCCCTGGGCCAGACTGCACTTAATCATAGACCATGCTGAAGAGATGAGTCTTTAGCAGACACTTGAAAGTTTGCACTGAGTCTGCATTTCTAACCTTTATTGGCAGATAATTCCACAGTAGTGGAGCTCTATGAACGAAAGCCCTGCCTCCAGCTGTTTGTTCAGAAATTCTAGGTACAATTAGTAGGGCTGCATCTTACGATCTTAGGTTATGTATGTGTAGGCATGTATGGCTGGATCATTTCAGCAAGGTAAGTAGGAGGAAGTCCATGTATTGCTTTATAGGTTAACAATAAAACTTTAAAACCAGCCCTAGTCTTAACAGGCAGCCAGTGTAAAGAGGCTAGTACTGGTGTAATATGTTCACATTTTTAGTTCTAGTTAGGATTCTAGCAGCCGTGTTCAGCACTATTTGAAGTTTATTTATTGATTTATCAGGGTAACCGGAGAGAAGAGCATTGCAGTAATCTAATCGAGAAGTTACAAAAGCATGGATTCGTTTTTCTGCATCAGTTTTTGATAAAAAGTTTCTGATTGTTGCAATGTTAGGAAGATGGAATAAAGCAGCTCTTGAGATATATTTTATATGTTCATCAAAGGAGAGATCAGGGTCGAGGGTAACGCAGAGGTTTCCAGCAGTTTTTTTGGGATACGACCATACAACTGTCGAGGTTCACTGCTTGTGTGTGTGTGACTATTGTCTAGTGTTTGTGCATAGTCAATACAAAAGGGGTAGTGCATAGACAGATGTTGGTTGCTGGGTAGAAAGATAATTATTAGCAGTGTTGTTTATTTATTTTGTTGCTTGTGGGTAGAAGCTATACAGGGTCTTGTCTGTAACATACTAAATTCTGATCTATGTAACTATACCTTCTGGTATAGACGAGTGGTAATTACAATACTACTTTCTGCATCACTTTCCCAGAAAACCTGTCTGTTCCTGGTGTGATGTCAGTTCACTCTCAAAGCCCTTTGTGTTGGCTGTTTTCTTTTTGCAGCAGCACATCGCAAAAAAATGTCTTCATCAGACTTTTAAACTAAAATCAACTAAGAGCTCAACACGGCAAATAGCCAACATGGCAAGAAGCCAATCTAATTCTCTGGTAATTCTCTGGTAATATCCAGGTAAAATTGTCTGGCTACAAACTAGGCTGGCAAACAAAACAAACAATATGGACAGATACCTGTCAAATTACCTAGCTAGCTTGCTAGTTTATCCGTTGGAATTGGCAGTTTAGCTAATTAATTTGTCACGCAATTCGAAATGGGCTATCAGTCTATACAGCCATGCATTTCTTCTGATTTGACCAGCAATAGCCACAGCCTGCTCTTTCTGGCTAGGTAGCCACATCAATACAAAACAGTTTGAGATTAGCTAGCTAGCAGATATCCCAACTCTCTGGGAAGTTCCAGGAGTGTCCCACATTTGAATTGTGTCTCCCTGACGCTCGCAAATTATATACAATCCAGAAATCGAGCGAGCAAGAGCTAAGTGCAGAATCACAAATGTTTGTTTTAGTGTACAGTAGGCTAGTATGCCGGTGTTTGAGACTGATTGGGCCATACTACATCATCATAAAATTCCACCATGGGGGGTTGGGGGTTTAGGCAGCTGCACCGATGTTGGTCCGTGTTTTGCCACAGCATCTATCGGCCTCCCTTTTAGCGGATTTGCATTCTTTAGATTAGATTCAACTTTGTCATTGAACAGAACAATGAAATGCATTTAGCATCTAACCAGAAGTGCAAATAGAAGAGGGCAGGAAATTTACAAGAATTAAGTAAAGTGTGTGTTACAAGTGGAATGTATAGATGTGCAATGAAGGCAAATACAGTGCAAAATTGTAATTCTAAATGAGCAATGAAGGCAAATAGGGGAGGGCAGAAAATTTACAAGTATTAGGTATATGTATGTACAAGTGAGAATGAATAGTTGTGCAATGAGGCAAATGCAAGTACAAATGGCAATTTGTATCTGACTGCAATCGAGCAAGTTGGATGTGTAAGGAAGTCTGTGCAACTGAAATGCAGGGATAGCAGCAATGATGTGCATTTAACATCCAAAAAAGAGAAATAAAGTACAAGGCAATACTAAATGTGCAGTGCAGGCAAATTGAAGGTGCTGCTGCGCCTTTTTGCCCAGGGTTGAGTTGTTGAAGGTCCAGGAGTTGGGGACACCCAGGAATTTGAAGCTGGACACATGCTCCACCTCAGTGCCATCGATGAGAACTGGGGTGTGACTGTAGCCTTTAGACTTCCTGTAATCCACCATGAGCTTCTTGGTCTTCTTTGCATTGAGGGCCAGGTTGTTGTCAGCGCACAATGCCGCCAGGCACTTGACCTCCTCCCTGTAGACGGCTTCTGATCAAAACCATATTTTCTCTGGTATTGTCAGTTTACTATTTTCTCCCATCATTATTAACTATTAATTAACAATGTCCTTGTTTTTTTAGCCTCATCTGTTAGTGTGGAATAGTTTTACGTCAAACGCATTACCTCCTGTGTGCAGGGAGATTTTTCCCGCCAACACCGGTCCCGATCAGTGATTTCCAAAGCAACAGAATACAATATACAGAGCTGCTCTAGCTGCGGAATAGAGACATCTGATATTGTGTAAACAAACAACAGATTAATAAAATAGCCATTTATTAATACATAAATCTTACACAATTCATCTTTAAAGGACACTGTAACAAATAGAGAATAACATTTGGCTTCTCCCCGACAAATTGGTTGTAGCCCCAGGCATTTCTAAAGCTAGATGGGTGTGGTTTTGTTTTTTATAAGTAGGCAAATCATTTGGTTATCCATGAACAATTGTATTTTTGAAAATAAATATGCCTGGTGGTTGTTCCGTGGTTGCCTGTGGTATTTCCCAGAGTGGAATATTGAAAGATGCAAGCAGTGGTTAGCGGCTATTACAAACACTCCAGGAATATCTGTTCAAATAATTTGACGATTTACTGTACCACTTCACAATGACTGGGTCAAAGCAACTCTGAAACAGCAAGGCTTGTGGGCTGCTCCCGGTCAACATTGTGTGTCCATACCAACAGTAGTCCGAGAAGGAACAAACCAGAAACCTGTGACAGGGTGTTGGGGCCCCAAAGTTCATCAATGTGCGAGGGCAACAAAGGCTGCACCCCTCCTTCGTAGCCTCAGTACCCTCTGATGGTATTCCAAAGTTACTTTTTGCTTCTATAGGTCATTTTGTAGGGCTCTGTCAGTGCTTCTCCTGTTCCTCCACACTCAAAGGAGCAGATACCGGTCCTGCTGCTGGGTGGATGCCCTTCTACGGTCCTGTCCATCTCTCTTTTTGTAACAACCCCACTCCTGGTATCTCCTCCATGCTCTTGAGATTGTAATGGGAGACACAGAAAACCTTCTTGTGACGGCATGTATGGCTGTGTCATCCTGGAGGAGCTGGACTACCTGTCCAACCTGAATGGGCTGCAGGTACCACCTCATGCTAACAGTAGTGACAAGGACACTTGCAAAACACAAACCTAGAGAAGAATCAGTCAGGAAGGATAAGGAGAGAGTAATTGTCTGTGGCCACCACCTGCAAAATTATTTCCTTTTTGGGGGTTGTCTTGCTGTTGCCTCTCCAGTGCACCTGTTGTCAGTTTCATTTGCACCAAAACAGGTGACATTGATTCACAATTGCTTCTGCTCCCTAACTGGACAGATTGATATCCCGGAAGTTTAACTGACATGGTGTTATACTGTGATAATTACGTGTTCTCTTATTTTTTGAGCAGTGTAGTTGCAAACTTGGAGACAAAAACAAATACATAATTCAAGTTAGATTGTTTGCATGGTTTTCCACTTAACTGTGCATACCTCTGCTTTAATGGCAGTAAGGGCAGTGGTGGTTTTGTCCAACTTGTGCCTCCTGCAGCATTTATTTATGCTCCTCGTATTCTTGAAGTCTTTCAGAAGACACATTTGATATGTATTGCCAGGGATACAGCAGAACTGGAGATGAAATACATGCTATAGATTAGGTACATTATGCACAGTAGATGTTTAACCAATGAATAATATGTCCTCACGCATATCTTTTGTTGTGTCGTAGAAAGAAATCCTGAGGCGGTATTACACAGTTACAAGAAATTTCTGAAAGACTTGAAGAAAACCAGGAGCATAAATCAATTCTGCAGGAGGGACAAGGTGGACAAAACCACCATTGCCCTTACTGCCATTAAAGCAGAGGTATGTACAGTTAAGTGGGAAACCATGCAAACCATGTTTGTTTTTATCTCCCCAATTCTGCAATTATTATTCAATGTTTAATTCAATATGAATGCATGCTGCCTTCAGTCAGTTAAAACTAATAACTATGTTATTACTTGGGATTTTGACACTAAATATAACACATTGTTTTTCATCTGGGCTACAACAAACTTTTCAGGACAAGGAAAGTACTAAGCTTATCTATAAGACCAGCACAAAATGGGACAATAGCAGACTTTTCTGTTATGTATTCAACAAAGTGTTTTTTAAAACAGTGTTTGTACACACTGGTGTCATCATAATGGGATGTGTGAAATATGATATCAGTAAAATTTGAGCAGACAATGGTAAATTATAAAAAAATGTATCCTCACAGTTGTTTTTGTTACTGAACATGTTATTGTCAGTGACAAGTCCAGTAACTGTATACCAAACAACGCTTTTTACTGAAATTCTCTATACAGGTCGAGATCACTTCCAAGGGGGAAGACTTTGGGACTCCCCCTCTATACCAAGCTGGATAGAGGCTGTGTGGTTACACAGAATTGCAAATGGCGTACATGAACAGCACATGGCGTACATGGACTGCAAAACAACCTTTTGGGTACTGTATGAAGATGAACTCCAAATTGATATATATATACAGCTCCGGAAAAAATTAAGAGACCATTGCACCTTTTTCTTTCCTGTCCAAAAAAGTTGAAAAGGAAAGTTTTTTGGGAGGAACAGAAGCGTTCAATTTGCAGTGGTCTCTTAATTTTAACCCTTCTGTTCCTCACTCAAAACCTTCCTCTTCGTCTTTTTTGGAAAGGAAAGAAAAAGTTTCAGTGGTCTCAATTTTTTCTGGAGCTGTATATACAGCTCTGGAAAGATTTAGAGACCACTGCAAAATTATCAGTTTCTCTGAAACTGATAATTATTCATAGGTATTCATAGGTATGTGTTTGAGTAAAATGAACAGTTTTGTTTTATTTCTATAAACTACAGACAACATTTCTCCCAAATTCCAAATGAAAATATTGTCAGAGTATTTATTTGTAGAAAAGAACTGGTCAAAATAACCAAAAAAGATGCATTGTTTTCAGACCTCAAATAACGCAAAGAAAACAAATTCATATTCATTTTTCAACAACAAAATACTAATGTTTTAACTTAGGAAGAGTTCAGAAATCAATATTTGTTGGAATAAAACTGATTTTTAATCACAGCTTTCATGCATCTTGGCATGCTCTCCACCAGTTTGTTACATTGCTGTTGGATGACTTTATGCCACTCCTGGCACAAAAATTCAAGTAGCTCGGCTTTGTTTGATGGCGTGTGACCATCCATCTTCCTCTTGATCAAATTCCAGAGGTTTTCAATGGGGTTCAGGTCTAGAGATTGGGCTGGCCATAACAGGGTCTTGATCTGGTGGTCCTCCATCCACACCTTGATTGACCTGGCTGTGTGGCATGGAGCATTGTTGTGCTGGAAAAACCAATTCTCAGAGTTGGGGAACATTGTCAGAGCAGAAGGAAGCAGGTGTTCTTCCAGGTTAACCTTGTACTTGGCTTGATTCATGCATCCTTCACAAAGACAAATCTGCCTGATTCCAGCCTTGCTGAAGCATCCCCAGATCATCACCGATCCTCCACCAAATTTCACAGTGGGTGCAAGACACTGTGGCTTGTAGGCCTCTCCAGGTCTCCGTCTAACCATTAGATGACCAGATGTTGGGCAAAGCTGACAATTTGACTCGTCAGAGGAGATAACCTTACTCCATTCCTCTACGGTCTAATCCTTATTGTCTTTTGCAAACTTCAGCCTGGCTCTTCTTTGCTTCTCATTGACGAAGGGCTTTTTTCTAGCTTTGCACGACTTCAGCCCTGCCCCTAGGAGCCTGTTTCGAACCATTCTCGCTGTGCACTGCACCCCAGCTGCTGTTTGCCATTCTTTTTGTAGGTCACTTGATGTCATCCTACGGTTGTTGAGCGACATTCGAATGAGTTTGATGGTCATCTCGGTCAGTGGACAGTCGTTTTCGCACTCTGCCAGTCTGTAGCTTTGTTGTCCCCCATGTCTGTTGCTTGACCTTGTTCTTATGAACCGCCGTCTTTGAAATTTTCAGGATGGAAGCATTCCTACGCTCAATGTATCCCTCTGCCAGTAAAGCCAGAATTGAACCCTTCTTTTCCTCACTCAAAGCTTTTCTTTGCAACTCTTTTGTCATGCTGAATAGTTATTTTTTTATTGAATATACCTTTGAGGTATTACTTGCACTGTTTTTGCCATCCAGCTTGTCCTATTGCAAGAGAATAGTGATGACCAAAGCAGTGGATTTTATACTTTTCCTCATTAAATTAGATTTGGTTCAGGTAATCACCTAATCAGTACCTCATTAAGTAAAATGAGGTGTGCCTGTGTTGGAATTTAACAGACACTGGAATGGAATGGCTGCCATACATGTAGAGATGCTGATTTAAGTAAAATTAGGAGTGGTCTCTTTATTTTTTCCAGAACTGTATATTACCAATTCTCCAAGGGTATGCAAACTTTTGAGCACAACTGTATATTGATAGTTATTGTATCAATGTCATACACGAATGAAAGAAAAAAACTGTTGTGCCATGAAATGAAATAGCTTTGGCAGTGTAAAGTTCATCGTAGCCATTAAAGATGCAGCCTCTCACATGGCAGACGCAGGTTCAAATCCACTGAGGGCAACAACGTTCATCCTTCTAACCGTGGGCCTGCCGAACTAGGCTTGCCTGGTTCCTTTTCTTGTTTATTCACAACGCTCTAGTTGCTGTGAAATCAACAAGCAAAAAGGCTCTAAACGTAACTTTAAAGTTTAGGCACTGGCAAAAGCCAATCAGTGTTCCTCATTCTTGCATAGCTGGCTAGCTAGTTTAAATTAATAGTAATGGCCAAATGAAATAGAAATACATGCTTTTAGCAAGCCAGTGCATGTTAGCCGAAAAGCCCCACAAATGCAGGTCTGTCAAATGAACGGTATTTAATGTGCCTCTCAGATTTTCCAACTATCACAATTACTATTTAAAATGCACATGCTGGAAACATTGGCGTAAACATTTGTGTGTATCAACGATGACCAAAATAAACATTACAAAGTTATTCTTTGAACGAAAACGGCAACAAAGCAACAATTCCTATATGAAAGCAGGATTAAAAAAAAGAGTCCTATTAACTCTTTTAACTGATAGAAAACAGGGGTTTCCCAGCAAATTTAATTCAAGTTGGCGCTTGTTATATATTCATACAGTGTTGGTGTATGTCTAAAAATCAAAGTTTCCTAAAGCACAGTTCATTCATCATTTACACGTGTATCTGTTGTCTCAGTAATTAACTTTTGTGTGCGACCAAAGGTAGTACCTATCAAAAATAATACTATAGAATCACTTGTATTGGAAATTAATGAATCGTCAGACTTTCTAACATTTCATTATCAGCGAACTTTGTCAGATACGCAAAACATATCAGGCTACTTTTTTAAATTCAAACTAGTTAAGTCTCCTGTAACCAGTTTTTCAAAGTTAATGGTGGACCGATTAGATGACACCATCCGGCAAATGCTTGCTTTCATAGTACTAATCATTGCTATCAAAGTCATCGTCATGGACCGGCTCCAACAAAAACATTCCCATCATCGCAGTGTTGACACGCTGATGCACTTTCACTGAGTGTTGCCATTGTTTGTGCTTTGTCAACTAAATCACTATTTGTTCAGAAAGAGAGGAGCTAAGAGGAATGCATTTACATAGCCCTCCCAGCATCTCCCTCCACTCAGAAGCAAAGCCATGGAAAGGATAAATACTGTAAGGAAAAAAAAATGAACCAAAACAAATGATGTTTTCTGACGAGTGGAATAAATAAACAGCCTTGGAGGGAGTTGCAGAGATATTCTTGGAATCAAAGAGCAGGAACATGGCAACTGCTGATTGCATTTTGGTATTTTTTATTAAGTGAATAATTCATGCATTTTCATTTTGTAGATTGTAAAAAATCTTTCAGACACAGTGACTCAGGATTTGCTTGGTAAATGCAGGTTATTGAAAAACAAGAGCTACAGTGGTTGTGGATTAATATTTAATGAAGCACCATTGAATTTGCATTAGAGCCTAATTTCACCTATATCATCATGCTGCATTCAATAATTTGCGCATCAATCAATTGTGATATGCAGTGTGTACCCAGGTTGCAAGATGGAGAAACCGGCAAGCATCTTAAGCTTCTGTTTTCAATAACATTGATAAAAGTATGTTTGTGGATGAGCTTTTACAATGTACCCTCTTTACAAAAGTCCTAGAGTTCATTAATATGTTTTATGTTCTAACATAGGTGCTTGAACCACTTGTTCCGACAGTGCAATTGAGTGGACATTGATTGACTTTAATCAAATGCTATAAACAATGGAATGTACAGGGATGTGTATCCCCACACAGTTGAGGGATAATGGCAAACACATTGTACTCCAATGTGCATTCAGTGTTGTAAATCTGCATTTGTTTGAGAACTTGTTTTATCTACAGGTTCCCTTTCCTTTTTCAGCTTGTTCCCAGTACCTAATACATCATAATCATGGATTCAATTTCTCCAAGGCAAGTGCACCCATTAGAAAATCATAGCAAGTAATTAGTAGAAATAACAATGCCATGTGGTAAGCAATTAGTGGCTGAGATCAACCTCTAAATCACTTATTATGACGACTTGACCTCAGTGAGTGCCATAAAGTCAACTTGAAAACAAGGCCAGCCAGGCCATTTCCCTGGCAAATATGTGTTGGCATGTGAACACACATTTGATTTATAATTACAATAATAATTTTCTATTAAAGCCATTTTAATTGGGTGGTCTCTTATTGTTTCCCTGCAGTTAAATCCTCTTTTACAAATCCTCAGGCACCTTGCCTTATTTCCCCAGATAGTTGGATAGAACAAGTAAACGCACATGCTCTTGCTTCCATCCTCCCACATTCGGTTAATGAAGTGGTGGCCCCATAGTCATCGTGAGAATGGCTGAAACACGTTTGCTCTGTTGAGACCGAAGTCATATCTCTCAGCTGAACTTTCCACCCCAAGGGGTGGAAATGCATGCGGTCAAGTGTTGTTTTGGTCTCAAGGTCGTGTTTTGACTATATGATGAGACTAGGAGGATTCGGTTGGTGGGGTGGGCTCTGTGTGGCATGTGTAATCACTTTCGGGCTCCTAATTGAAAAGGGGAGTGCTAATCTTTACGTATCCCCTGCTCTCTCCTCATCAGTCATAATTAAACTGGCTCGCTGACAGGCGAGAGATTAAAGTCGGAAGAGCAATATGAATTTCAGCCTCACCTTCAACAAAGGGCAGTTTTCTGACGGCTCAAGAATTCCCAGGTCTCCCATTGGATTGGATCATCTAGAACTCATCTTGAGGAATTGTAGGCTGATGTTAATGGGAGAAGGATGCAGCTCAGCCCAACAGTCAGGTCTCTACGTACGCTTGATAACCACTAGAGAACCCTTTGCACAACATAATTAAGCGGAGAACTTTTAGTTAGCGTCACGCTGGGTTGCTTTTGGGCTTGGGATAGCACACTGCTATGGAGGAAACTAAAAGTAAAAGACAATACAAATGTAGCGATACATTTTGAGAAACTGGATTAAAATATGTGTTCTTACTGGCCTATTTGTGGTTGCACTTTTAAAACATTTGCTGTGGTGATTGCCACATGAAGAATTGTGAGACTATAAAAAAGAAACCGCTACAGCAGCGCAGCTTCAGATCTGACGTTTCACTACCACAAGACGGTAGACAGGAGCCACAAGGTGAAGCTACAGCAAAGTCAACAGCCTCTGAGAAAAACACAAAGATCAAAAGCCTACAGAAAGGCTTACCAGGGAGTGCCGACATCTTTTTCTTTTTCTAGCAGTCTCATTTTATTTAGAATGATGAACAACAGATATTTAATCTAGAAATGAAGACATCTCTAGTGATTTCTGAAAATGCACACCAAACTGATGCAGAAACACAAGACTTTCAAAATAGATTAAAGATGATTGAAATTGTTGGCGGACTGGGTTCAACATGACAATGTTGCTATGTTTGGCTCCATGTAATTATGCTAAACAGTTCCTGCAAAAAGAACCCGCACTATTGAGCTTCATAAACAAAATATTATTTTAATTTTCAACAATAAATACAATCAGACAAAACTGATAGCTAAACCACCGTCCCATTGAGATTTGTGTGTATTGTGTGGTAATGTTTTATGAATTTGCTACATTGTGATTCCTGTTTATAATTCTGATGAATGACATTAGAACTGGTTCATTTGCCATCTCACTTTGGGGAATTCAGTGCAGATGCTATTGGTTTCTGAAAACAAAAGTGTTATTAAGTGCAATTATAATGATGAGAGAAAAAGTATACACCCCCAGCCTTTATATTCTTCACCCCTTCCCATCCTTCTCACTCCCACTAAGGCCATTCTGTGATAGAAATAGATTTTATCAAACTCTGGAGTCCAGATTTCTCTGTATTCTGTTGTGTGAATACATTACCTGAGCACACAGCGTAGTTTGATGTGACCTTAGGCTAGAACAGGACTACATTTTTTTTAAATGCTATACTCCAGCCCAAGACATAAAGGGGTTGGGGCGGGGTATTTTGTTCTTTCTCTATCCAAGGTCGTTTAGAGTGGATAGCAAATGGATAATTTTCAATTGCAAATAGTGCTTTGAATGTCAAGGGACTGCATGTTTATGCATATTATGCAACAATCATGACTTCATCAATCCATTTTTAACTACATCTTTTTTATATCCCAGGAACGCAACAAAACAGGTGAATAATGAAAAATCTAATACAAATTGAATACTTTGCATACATTTTTACTAGGAGTCCAGATCCCTGAGTTGAAAGACAAAAACAGTCTTTCATTTAAAAATGTAATAGCTTCAAATACTTTGATATAGCAATGAGTTTGTGTCACATAACGTAAATACATTTCAGTCCCAAAAACTACATTTAAATCAAATACTGACATTTTAAATATTAAAAAACATGGTTATTCTGTATAACCTCCAACTTTACTGAAAGAGCTCAATTTTGCCCTGGCTAATTTGCAGAGTATCCAGCTCAATGAATGCTGATGAGGAGTGACTTCAGCTATATGAGAGGTCAGGGCCACATGACTCAGGGTCGTAGGGAGATGGCAGCAATTACAGAACTGAATGGCTGTCCAAACAAACCCCTGTGGAACCTGAAGTACCCGAAGCCACACACAGACCAAGAACTGTGCAGTAAGGGAAGAGAGGGCTTTCCAGCTCAATTAACACAGTCAGGTGACTTATGCATGCACACACATCAGACACATGCAAACAGCACAGCTCACAGCACACGCAGTCCACTGTACACAGAACTGATTGGACAGACACACACACACACATTTTGACATTTTACTATCCTTGTGGGGACTCATTAATGTCATTCAAAATCTTTCCCTTCGCCCAAAATCTAACCTTAACCTTAAACCTAATTCTAAACCTCACTCCTAATTGTAAGTTTTAGTTGTGAAGTAACTGGCATATCCAAGGAGGCAGGGGGATTTTTCAGTCACATGGCAGAATCTATAACTAAAGGTTACAAATTTAGTTGTGTCTTATACGTATTAACTTATATGTACTTAGAGAGAGCTTATTCTGCTGCAAAGCGATGAGCAGAGTTGGACGATAAAACAATTATTCAAGCATTGTTGAATGCCAGAATACAGCAATGAAAAAATAAGATGATGACTAGAGCAATATTAGGCAAACAGGACTGGAAACAATCTGGAAACAATATGAAAACGCCTAGAGCAATGGCGACACTAGAGCGTGACTGTTTTTTAACGATTGGGAATACAGGGCTCAGTTGTGGTTGTCAACTATCTCCATCTGTTTTAGATCATCCAAGTTGTTTTTCAGACATTCTTTCCAAAGAAAAACTGGAAAAGACTATACCAGGGACCTGAGGACAGCAATGTTTTGTGCATAGTACAGTACTGCTGCTTGTATCTTTTATACCTATACATTATTTTTCATAAATGCATTTTTGGTTTTACTACACTGTTAAAAAAAGTGAACACATAATTATCACAGTATAACAAGTCAGTTAAACTTCAGGGACATCAATCTGTCCAGTTATGAAGCATAAGTGATTGTAAATCAATGTCACCTGTTTTGGTGCAAATGAAAGTGACAACAGGTGCACTGGAGAGGCAACAGCAAAACAACCCCCAAAACTGGAATGGTTTTGCAGGTAGTGGCCACAGACAATTGCTCTCTCCTTATCCTTCCTGACATGAGTCTTCTCTAGTTTTGCGTTTTCCTAGTGTCCTTGTCACTACTGGTAGCATGAGACAGTACCTGCAGCCCATTCAATTTGCACAGGTAGTCCAGCTCCTCCAGGATGGCACATCCATACATGCCGTTACATGAAGGTTTTCTGTGTCTCCCAGTACAGTCTCAAGAGCATGGAGGACATACCAGAAGACGGGCCATTACACGAGGAGAGCTGGACAGGGACAGCTCTTTTGTGTGAGAAGGAACAGGAGGAGCACTACCAGAGCCCTACAAAATGGCCTCCAGTGGGCTACTGGTGGGCATGTTTCTGACCAAACTGTCAAAACAGATTTCATGAAGGTGGCATGGGTGCCCGACAGCCTCTAGTGGGACCTGTGCTCACAGCCTAGCACTGTGCATTTCGATTGGCATTCGCCAGTGAACATCAGAATTGGCAGGTCCGCCATTGATGCCCTGTTCTCTTCACAGATGAGAGCAGGTCAACACTGAGCACGTGACAGACGTGAAAGAGTCGTGGTGAATGTTATGCCGCCTGCAACATCATCCAGCATGACCAGTTTGGCGGTGGGTCAGTGATGCTCTGGGGAGGCATATCCTTGGAGGATCACACAGACCACCGTGTACTAGCCAACAGTACCCTGACAGCTGTTAGGTAGCAGGAAAATCCTGAAATTCTCAGACCCATCGCCTTGATGCCATTGACTGGTCCTCACGTTCCCAAGAACCTCTGGGACGTTATGTATTGGTGCATCCAACGCCACCAAGTACCACCTCAGGAGATCACTGATGCCCTGATCCAGGTCTAGGAGATCCCCCAGGACACCGTCCGCTGTCTTATCAGGAGCATGCCCAGGTGTTGTCAGAAGTGCATACAGGCACGTGGGGGCCAAATACACTACTGAGTCACATTATGAGTTGCCGTGATGAAATTCACACAAGTTGGAACAGCCTGTGATCTCAATTGTTTCGGTTTTGAATCCAGCCCTCAATCAGTTGGTGACTTTTGTTTCCATTGACCATGCTACATCATTTTGTTCTCAACGAATTACACAATGTACTGTAAAGATTTTGATCTTTAATATATTTTGTTCATCAAGACCCGATGTGTGCTTTAAGAGTTCCCTTAATTTTGCAGTGTATATCTGACCAAAGATTTGCAAATCTGTCTGGAAGATGAGCAAATGAGAATGACCATCCCATCTCAGTTACTCATCATATCACCTTTATCTTTGGTTGATGAACAAACATGGCAGCGCCCACAATCGTTAGCTACTTTTGGGTAACGTAAACTTAACGTAAAGTTTTTACACAATGATTTTGACCAGTCGCCAGCTCTCCCAGTAGTATATGGTAAGTTGTTTTAGTCGCTCATGTTATTCGTTTTTGTATCAGACACATTACGTTTATTTTAGCAAAATGTGAACATTGGTATTGGCATGAAAGTAATCCTTCTTGTCCGGATTTGAACGCTTGCTACCTTGTTAATTTCATAGTGTAGATCTTCAAAACAATTACAATGAGGAAATAAAGTATAAACACGGTTTGAGCTAAATGTGGGTAAATAAAAGCGGGGTCTGACCAGTGATTGTTGCGCCACTTGTGCCTAGACATTCTAATGGTTTGTTCTAATGATACGTTTATAATCACACCCGTGTGATCGTACGCGTCAAAGGGTTAATTAATTAAAATCTTAATTTCAGGCTGTTTACCGACTACAGTTTGCTGAGGTTGATAATGACTGTTTAGAGACATCTAAAGGGATTGTAGTTACTCTTGACACGTTAGACCACTTTCAGGGTAGGAAATGAACATGAAGTTAAAGAAAAGTGAAACCCCAACCCACTTAATTTGGTAAGATTGTATTTAACAGGTTAAGTGGTTGTCCGACCTAGCCATCTAAAGATGAATTCACTAACTGTAGCTCTGTATAAGAGTGGCTGCTAAATCACTAAAGAGTAATATACTAAAATCACATTAACACGTCAGATTACATTAAGTAATAACATGGTATTCACCTTTTAGGGATGTTCATAGACTCTTGAGGGACCTCATATACACCTCTCTTTTTAAGCTATACTGTAAAACTCTCAGTGATTAACCATGAACATGTAATGAAAATATAATAGAACAGACAAGATTGCCATTTACTCTAATGGGTGATAAAAAAAGTCTGAAAGTCACACCACTTCTAACAAAAGTGCTAATATGAACCTCTGACTGGCAATGGTTCCATTAAAAACTCCAGGGGTACCTTAAGGATGTAAATGATTTCCCCAGCAACCATAAGAGTCTGTAGAAAAAAATATATATACACATGCAATACCTTTATGAGAGTGGATCTCACATGGGACGGTACAAGGGATGGAAAATACACTGTAAATTAAGCCTATCATTTCCATGCAGGATTAAACATATGATAAGATTAAAGGGAGTGAATATTTAAGGCTCTATTAAGGGCAAGTGGAGACTCAGACTGGATAGGATTAACATCACCTTTCAAGACCCAAAGCAGGGAACATTTTACCACCTAGGTAGTATTTCCCTTCCATTATATAACTCCAGCTCTGAATCAACTTTGAACCACTAACTCTAAACACTTCATTTTATTGCTCCACTTTGCCACTGTTTGATAGTTGGATGTTGTTTGTCATTTTAGGTGTTGAATTTATTAAGCACAAGGGCTTGTTCTTCTTAGGGCATTAATAGCAGCTCAAGGTATAATTGGCCCCTATATTAAGTAAAACCAGTTGAAATTCTTATTCAACGACCATAGGGTTGGCTTTCAAGTTACTTAAGCTTAGTTTTCTACCCCCATAGTCTGTCATTTCACAGTTTGCTGCCATCAAAGCTTGGTGCCCAGCTGGCCCACACTCACCATTGTCCCAAGACTGGCATTATTCACAACGCTGCCAGGGGAAGATCACTAACCTTCAAATAGTGGAGCCATAAATGCCCTGTGAGAAGGAATCAGTGTTTCAATCCAGGCAACTAGCAACCACACAGAAGCCTTTGCCTTCTCTGCAGCAGGCTAATGAATCGCTGCCGCAGGTTCATGAAATGAGCAAAACGTCATGAAAGAATGTCTCAACGTCTGTTGGTGTATCTTGTCATGGGGTTAAAGAAGCCATCTGAATATTAAAAGAAAATCAAATACAGGAGATTCTCAGACTAATCTTAAGGCCTCCTAATTCAGTGCTGGCATGAGCTTGAAATTAGGTGCACATTGCAAAATGTGAAGGGGAGTGCTGATGCGATTTTAATGTGCATTGCATTGCAAAAGACAGAGACAATGCATTATAAGTCCTCTGTAGAGTGTATGATTAAGAAATGAGGAGCAATTGGGGTCTGTCTGATGCATTTGTGTCCGGCTCTACGAGCACAAAGAGGTGGGTGTACGGCAATACACACACACAGTAGTTTTCTTTCGTCTGCGCTTTAGAATACATTAACCTTTCCATTGTTTTTTTTCTGTGACAGGTACCCTTTTTTGTTCTACCTTAAAATGAGGGGACAAAGACCACCGCCATGGCTGAATAGCGGCAGTGCGCATCCAGTTTATGGAACGCATATGGTGCCTGAACATTAGCCTCTCAAATGAAAATGAGGAGAATGAGCAGATGAAGACGAGAAGAGGGACAACGCTCTACTCAGGGAATAGGTAACAGATTTTTCCCATTTGCTCCCCCTTTCTCTCCCTCGAAGACTCTCTATCTGAGCTGTCGGTTCCTAAGGCTCTGCAATTACCCATCAAAGATAAAAGGTCATAAGTGTTTGCGGAAGATGAAGGGAAACAAGGAAGAAGAGAAAAAGACGCTCTGGATTTTCGCTGTGCTATCACCGGGTGGCCTCAGAATAGAGACAGCGAAGACAGTAGTATAACACAGATTCATTGTTGCCAAAGGAATTAGGTTGAACATAAGGAGAGAAGGGGTTGGAAAAGAGGGAGAAATAGATGGAGGGGAAAATACTGTAGGGGAACAGACTATACAGATATGAAAGGACGTATATCGGAGAACACGTAAAAGGAGAGAGTTTGGTTCATCAGAAACCCCTTAAGCTATTGTACATGCAGCAGCTATGTTTCCTGGGGTCCAAATAAAACAAAAAATAGAACAAATTACCAAACAGTTGTAGACAACATTACTCCCAAATTCCAAATAAAAATTTTGTCATTTAGAGTATTTATTTGTAGAAAATAACAACTGGTTGTAACGTTTCGAGGAGACGGAGGCAATTGCAGGGGTCAAAGAAAGAGCTTTTAATGTGAACAAAGAAAAAACAAAACCGAGCGCCGTGCGCTACAGAATACAAAATACACTACACACAGGAACATGGAACGACACAATACAACAATGACGGACAAGGACGGGGAGAAAATGTCTGAACTAAATACACAGACTAACAAGGTGAACAGACACAGGTGGGGGCTAAACACAGGTGAAAGGAATAAACCGATTAACTGAAATGAGAACAGGAAAGACCAAACAAAGGCTTGACAAACCAAGGACACACAGAAAACAAGGAGCGGAACGGTCCGTCACACTGGTCAAAATAACCAAAAAAAGATGCATTGTTTTCAGACCTCAAATAATGCAAATAAAACAAATTCATATTCATTTTCCAACAACAAAATACTAATGTTTTAACTTAAGAAGAGATCAGAAATAAATATTTGGTGGAATAACCCTGATTTTTAATCACAGCTTTCATGTGTCTTGGCATGCTCTCCACCAGTCTGTCACATTGCTGTTGGGTTACTTTATGCCACTTCTGGCACAAAAATTCAAGTAGCTTGGCATTGTTTGATGGCGTGTGACCATCCATCTTCCTCTTGATCAAATTCCAGAGGTTTTCAATGGGGTTCAGGTCTGGAGATCGGGCTGACCATGACAGGGTCTTGATCTGGTGGTCCTCCATCCACACTTTGATTGACCTGGCTGTGTGGCATGGAGCATTGTCCTGCAGGAAAAAACAATTCTCAGAGTTGGGGAACATTGTCAGAGCAGAAGGAAGCAGGTGTTCTTCCAGGTTAACCTTGTACTTGGCTTGATTCATGCATCCTTCACAAAGACAAATCTCCCCAATTCCAGCCTTGCTGAAGCATCCCCAGATCATCACCGATCCTCCACCAAATTTCACAGTGGGTGCGAGACACTGTGGCTTGTAGGCCTCTCCAGGTCTCCGTCTCACCATTAGACGACCAGGTGTTTGGCAAAGCTGAAAATTTTACTCATCAGAGGAGATAACCTTACTCCATTCCTCTACAGTCCAATCCTTATGGTCTTTTGCAAACTTCAGCCTGGCTATTTTTTGCTTCTCACTGATGAATGGCTTTTTTCTAGCTTTGCACTACTTCAGCCCTGCCCCTAGGTGCCTGTTTCGAACCGTCCTCGCCGTGCACTTCACCCCAGCTGCCTTTTGCCATTCTTTTTGTAGGTCACTTGATGTCATCCTACGGTTGTTGAGTGACATTCGAATGAGTTGATGGTCTTCTCGGTCAGTGGACAGTTGTTTTCGCCCTCTGCCAAGTCTGTAGCTTTGTTGCCCCCAATGTCTGTTGCTTGACCTTCTTCTTATGAACTGCCATCTTTGAAATTTTCAGGATGGAAGCAACCTGACGCTCAATGTATCCCTCTGCCAGAAAGCCAGAATTTAACCCTTCTTTTTCTCACTCAAAGATTTTCTTTTCAACTCTTGTCATGCTGAATAGTTATTATTTTATTCAAATTACATTCGAGGTAATCACCTAATCAGTACCTCATTAAGTAAGTGAGGTGTGCCTCACTTAAGTAAAATGAGGTGTGCCTGTGTTGGAATTTAACCAACACTGGAATGGAATGGCTGCCATACATGTAGAGATGCTGATTTAAGAAAAATAGGAGGGGTCTCTTAATTTTTTCCAGAACTGTATTTATTAAAAAATACATTTTAAAAGAAAAAAACAATAACTTTTTTCCTTTCTCATGATAATGAAAGACATATTCACACAGTATATCCTATTAGACATTAAAATATCCTAGGGACAGTAGGATTCACCAGCAAACCACATTTCCAAATCACACATGATGATAATTTTGTTTGAAATAGGACACATGCACCCACCAAGTTATTATTAATATAAGAAAACATGTGACTATTCTTATTACTCCGTTTCTGACAAGGTGATTGCATTAAATAGAGAGGGATAAGTAGGGAGATCACCATAGAAAGGGTTATGGAGAGAGAGTGAGAAATAGAAAGTGATGGGAGAGAGAAGAAGGGGTTATAGGTTAGAATGGACAGAGAGAGGGACAGTGTGACAGAGATGCAGAGAGAATATCAAGGAGATAACGAGAAAGAGAGAGGAGCGGGTATGAGGGCGAGCAAGAGAACAAGATTGAGAGAAAAAGGCAGAGCGAGAGTGAGCAAGAAAGAGCAAGAGTAAGTTAGAAAGTATTCCAGGCCCAGCGCTCTGTGCCATTTGAGTCACTGCAGGTTCCTCACGCCGCAGGCTCTTCTATATAAAGCTTAGACATCTGCTGGATTTTCCACCTTACTGCTGTGGAATTCGATTAAATATAATGCACATCCATGATTTTGCCCTCATCAGTGGAAACTCAAGGGGGCCTGCTTATGCAAGTCGCTAGCCAGATTTCCTGTGTCATTGACTAAGAGTAACTGTAAAAAACGGACAATAAAGCAACCGGGGCATATCATATATTATTGTATTCTACAACAACAATGTAAGTTAAGATTCTGTATGTATCTTACCCTCTCAGCAAGCTATACATCACTCAAGCTAGGTTCCACAGATATACAGTATCTAGAAAAAACAACCCCCATGTAATTTTTTTTCATGGATAAATTGCTAATCTCCAGGCCTGACTTAATCAATTTGCCCTCATCTCTTAAGAACATGCGCTTCACATTATGAATGAAAATTATTAAGGCCGGGTGTTTTGTAAAAGCATTTTGTGACAACTGCTGATGTAAAAAGGGCTTTAAAATAAATTTGATTGATTGATTGACATTATCTTTACTTTTACCTCGACATCATTCTTTTGTCTCCTGTCCATAATCAACTTGCCCTCATCTCTTAAGAACATGCGTTTCACATTATCTATACTTTTACATGGACATCTTTCTTTTGTCTCCTGTCAAAGAGCAAGAGAGTTTCCTGCTGTTAACCTCAACAAAGATGTCTTTTTTGAAACCCAGTGAGAAATGAAGATGCATCTGCGCATTTGAAACCTGTGTTTTTAATGAAATTCCCTCTCACAGCGCCGTCCACTAAGAGATGGAAGTATTGAGTCTTGTGACAGTGTGTCGTGGTTCTTTCATCAAAGCCCTGCTCTGAATCCTTCATCTCCTCAGGATCCGCCTTAATTACCATCTTCCTGATCATATCTTATCTTTTTCATGTCTGGTTCTGGCTCTAATGCTCTTTGGCGCATTTTATGAATTGTTATAAACGTAACTGGGACAAGGTCTCATAAGGAGACAAAGAGAACAGGAGAAGGAAAGGAATTGGGGGGTTATAAAAGTGTAATCACTGAGGGATACCTTTTATAGTGATGAAGTCGTAGTGTGGCGGTGCCGCATGAGCGCACACGCCCCCCATTGCCACCACCACCGGCACCGTCTCCCACTTTTAAAGAGACTGGGGCTGTGGGTGCAACATCTGCTGTGCCCAGAAAGGGGGGGAGGAAGAGGCAGAAAGAATTGAGAGAGTTACATTGAGAGGGAGATAGAAAGCGTCACACTGTTACACTGTTGCCTTTGTTCCCTTTGGGGACTGTAGAACAGTTTGGGACAGCATTTGAAAGGCAAAAAATAAAGAAAGAAATTGTCAGTCTGTCTGCTCTTGTTTTACCAAAACACAAACAACTGAATTAGTGTAGCCTTTGGACAGAGTTGTGGTACATTTGGTTTTCAGTGCGATCTGACAAAGGATTTACATTTTTCACGTAGGTGCAGTAGTAGGTGTTTTTTTTCCATTCAAAGGTACCATATGCAGCATTTTCCATTTAAAATATCCAATAATAACCCTTACATATACCATCATTTAGTGTTAAAACAGTCTCTGGCAGTGTCAGGACTGACCCTATCCCCAGTGATATGGTTGCAAGTAAATGTAGAAGTCCGGGATATTCATAGGTGTGTACATCCTTGGAGGTGTGTGAGGTGAAGTCCAATAACAAGCTTTGTTTGGGTTCATGTAGCCTACACTGAACGCTCAAGAAACAAAAATATACGGACGCAACGCGAGCATAAGACAAACAAATGTAAATGTTGCATTTGATGGCAAGAGCGGAAGTTTGTTTGAACAATGATGCAGAGTTGGCTACCTTTCTACTTGACAAGTAGGTTATATCACCTCATTTAGCTAGCTGGCTAGGAAATCTATGTGTAAGCTGCTAAATTGATGATGACGGAGAAATATTTGTACTATGTAGAAAATCATCCAATCTTCTTGTTTATTCTATTTGTATGAGCACAGATACGTTTTAGGAAGATTTCTCCCAAGTCTTTGGTCGAGACAATAAGCTAACAAGCTAAGTTGTGTCTGAGCAGACACTCCTTGATTCCATTTCTTGCTAAAATAGTGTTACAACCTGGTGTTCACTGCAAAATGTTAAAAAAAACGGGCATGCATTGTGGATTGTTTGACTAATCCTTATGCACAAGTGATTTTTGTTTTTCTTAACATTTTGCATATTAGAAGAAGCAATTATATTGCCTTTTAGCTAGATTTAGGCTTGTGCAAACTGGTCGAAGTGCACGTATTATTGTTCCAGCTAGTGCTCCATATGGTTTCATGTTCACTAGATAGCCATCAATGAGTTTCTGAAATATGGCAATGCATCTAATGCAATAGATTGCCCAGAATACATTTTGATTGGTTTAGCTGTTTACTTGGTTTATTCTGTGTTCCGTAGTTATGGAAATGGCCCATCAACTTTAACCCCATTTGAAACAAAAGTCTGTGTTCATTGTTCCAGCATCGATGGTTGGAGGTGACACTGCTTCAAACCAGTCAGTATGCTCTTAGTTAGTAATGACAATGTCAGATCCTAATGGAGTTATAGAACCGATATTTATACAACTCACTGCTGATAGGTGGCATTAAGTTGCAAAGGTCACCTTTAACACAACACATGATTATTTAAATATTTGACGAAGAAAAGCAAGTGTTCTCTAAAGAATTCACACCCATAAATGATGAAAATTGTGTTGGAATTTAAAAGCAAATAATGATGTTGTACTTGACATTTATGACATTGTTCAGTTATATGTATAATGACTTCGATTGCTTCTATGTCTCCTCAACATTGATTAACACATAAAAGTATTCAATGTGTACACCAAGCAGTTATATTTTTTGATCTTTTATATGTCCTTTTCATATAAACTCAATCTGTTTCCAATTTAACTAAAGATCCACGTGAACGATTTTACTACATTTACTACCCACAATCTCAAAATGTACTATTGATCGTCCACTGGATGAATAAAGGAAGCAATGGAAACCAGTAGTAAACCAGTTGAGCTTCAACAAAGTCAGCTTCTGCCCACAAATCTCGCCCAAGCAAAGAGAGCCATTGTAAAACAATTAATGGGAAATCGACTGGTTGATGAGCGGGTCAAAAAGGCTGCTTGGTCAGTCAAGCAATTCTGATGGGTCAACTTCACTGAAGGATGCATGAGACGTCCAGGTTAGGCAACTGCAAGGTACACTGCTCCCCCAAATCCTTCGGTCTTCAGACCCCAAAAATACCAAGACATTTCATCCACACAGTGTCCTTTGGCATACCAAAGCGTGTTAGAACGGAAAGGATAAATATTTTCCAGGCAAAATGAGCCATCTGGTAAGCAGTGTATGGAGACCATCTGGGAGATAATCAATTCAGCTTTCCCATAAAAAGGCATGTGTGAAAAAGCAAGCGCAGTGAGTCAGTTGATCTCTCATGAACACGTTTGGGGTTGAATTGCAGCCATGAGAATACGTCTCTATTAACTTTGCACAGCTAGACTGTGCAATATTTGCCCATTCTTCCAAGCAGAATTGTTCAACCTCAGTCAAATTGCTTGGTGACCGCTTATGGACTGCACACTTCAAGTCATTCCACAGATTCCCAATGGGATTTAGGTCAGGGCTCATCTTCTTGTCCTTCAGCCACTGTATGGTTGCTTTGTGTTCTTTAGATCAATGCCATGTTGAAACATGCACAACATTATCTCATGGATCTTTTGAAAGTATCTTTCCACCCATAGTGGATTATTTGCTTTGAATTGCTCAACTAAGCAGTGGAGTCATTTATGAACAACTGCTTTTATAACTACAGGACTCAAAATCACTACAACTGATCACAGATGGAAGCCAATTGATTTGTGATCTGGAAAGTGGTTGGTTTTACCTCAGCAACTAATCTAAATAAGGTATTTTACTTGGATACTGTGGATTACTTTGTGCACCGTCATTTGCACCTCCAAGTCTTCACCACAAATTGTATAGAAGAGTGTTCATTTGGCAGCATGTTTGGTTGTGCTTGATGCATTGAATATAGTGCGTTGACCTGAAGCAAGCTCTGGTAAGAAAACAGGTGACTTTGCTATAACCAATTCTTCCATTACAATGGAACACTATTACAAATATGTGCATGTTTCACAGAAACGTGTTGGTTTGGGTTCTAAGTCGTCAACGTATCTGTCATGCTTTAAGGGTGTATAGGACAAGAAGCAGCCGCAGGCAGAACGCAAGTTGAAGTAAACTGGTAAGTCTAATCCAAAATACTCAAACAGCATACACATGAACAGTGTCTTACAACAAACAATAACTGACGAGGACTAGGAGAAAAGTACTGAACCAAATACACGTGCTGATTAGCTAACACAAAACAGGTGAATGGAAACACAGGTGGCATGAATAAACCTAATCAACTAAACAGAACAGGAAATACCAAATAAGGACATAACCTACAACAGAAGACCAGAAGAGGGCAGGGCAGGACAGCACAAAACACAACAGATACTGCAAACAGTCCTGTTCGGCTGGGATCGTTAGAGTATGTTCAGACACAAGGAGATATGAGGCCTACAGATGTCGCTCATTGCAGCGCCAATTGCAGCGCCAAGGGGGTATACTGCGGCAAGTTGTGGTGCCATGCAGCATGGACAAAACATAAAATCAATCAATCAATCAAATTTATTTATAGAGCCCTTTTTACATCAGCAGTTGTCACAAAGTGCTTTTACAAAACACCCGGCCTTAAAACCCCAAGGAGCAAACAACAGTAGTGTTGAATTTCAGTGGCTAGGAAAAACTCCCTAAGAAGGCCGAAATTTAGGAAGAAACCTAGAGAGGACCCAGGCTCAGAGGGGTG
>JACXGI010011426.1:0-25022 GCA_016801175.1 Esox masquinongy | reverse complement strand
TCGGGTTTCACTACTTTTATATTTGGGCTTATAAACAATATGTAATGTAAATGGATCATCATGTATTTGGCATCAAATGATTCTAAAGAACCTCAGCTAATATAAGCATGCATGTTAATGTTCTTATAAGGTAGTGTTTTAGGGAAAAATGCACAATAAAGTAAATAATTTCATAAGCGAAATCAGATTTTTTCTATATCTATAACACAACCATACGGAGTGATACTCCCAATACAAATGTTCTGTGCAAACACAATGCACATTTGTGTAAGAAAAGGCATCACAATGAATGTGAACAGAAAAATGAAATAATTTGCCTTTTGTCCAACATGTTTTTGACACCATATTTCATTGAAATCAGACCACAGAACCATGTGGAATAGTTCTGCTATTCCAAAAACACTTTTTAAACCCTTTTTCTTACACAAATGTGCATTGTATCACAATAAATGTGAACAGAACAATGAAATTAGTCACCTTTTGTGCAAGCAGTCCAATATATGTTTATGACACCCATAATTATTTCACTATTTATCATTGAAATCAGACCACAAACAGCCTTGTGGAACTACTCTGCCATCCCAAAAACACCTTTCAAACCTTTTTTCTTACACAATTTTGCATTGTATCACAATAAATGTGAAGAGAACAATGAAATAATTCACCTTATGTGCATACAGTCCAATATGTTTATGACACCCAAAATTATTTCACTATTTATCAGAAAAAATCAGACCACAAACCATGTGGAACAGTTCTCCCATTCCAAATACGCAAAGCAGACAATATCTATAATGATCATATTGGTATTACATTATTTCATGATCAATAGGTTATTTGATGTTACTTACCAGACTGTTCTTGCGTTAGCGTTAGCATGTTGTTAGCATTCGTCCTTTGTTGTCTGGTAACTCAGCTATCCAGCATTTGAAAACCGTAACGGACTATGGCTACATTTAGTAAAAGTATTTTTACATTTTTCCATTTCTTACTAATAATAATACTTATAAAACTATTGAAAACATATCCTTTCTTTGTCTGTTCGACACGTTAGCGTTCCGCAAGGACACAATGCTAAAATGTAAGCAAATGCTAAGTTAGCATGCTAGCTAAGCTAACGCACTGCTTCCACCTCCTCTAGTCATCTCCTCCAGCACATACAGAAAACGAAACTTATTATGTCCCACCCCGCAACCTTTTGATTTGCTCGTATACAAATACATAACAGATACCTTCCCCTGATTGGGTAAAATAAACTATTTTGCCTAGCAACAGCCTTCCATTGGATGCTGTCACCCAACAGCCCATCCATTGGTCAGGTGCACAAGGATTTGGTTGCATTTGGACAGGATGACGACAACCAGGAAATGTGCCACGTAAACACAAAGCGCATCTGCGTTTTCAGCGGAATCTCAGGAAAACATCAAAGAAAACAGAATCTCTCTATCACAAACCCTTTTGAAAATATGTGATACTATGTAATTGTTAGGCAAATACGCCTCAGGGGTGGGCGGTAGCACCTAGTCCGTCCTCAGGGGGTTAAATAGCATCTTCAAAAGTGGTACATTTCTACGAATGTGTTTAGACATTATCAAATTTTCTTAGGAACGTACACGACAGGACAATCCCCTGAAAACAACCACGTTCTCAGACGGTAGTCTTCTGGTGTTGTAGCTTTAAAGTCAATGAGTAAATAACCAAAAGGTGGATGTGTTGCGTCTTTAAAACTCTCCATGAAGAACAGAGAAAGACCGGGGTATATCTGTCTGCCTAAAATGCTAATTGATTGTCAGGGGGGTTTTTAAACAAGATGAGGTAATTTGTGTTCAAGTTAATAGTTCTACTAGATTTGACTTTAACAAACATGTTTTGGACAAGGTAAGTTGCACTCAGGTTACGGTGGTGTGAATATTGTGTGAAAACTCTCTCCATCTCCAAACACTCTGATTTCATTAAATCGTCAGTAATTAAAAGGTTGTTTTTCTGAATCAGGAACAGATTGTCATCACACAGCAAGACCTTCTGTTGGTAGACCTTCTCCTTCACCTTCAACATTCCGTCATACAGCAGTTGCCAAAATGAATAAACCCAGACAATATTCTGAATTTCTTTGGAGAAAACAACGTCAGCATTACCCAGAAACATCTTCACAAAATATGTTTTACCCGAGTTACTTGGCATGCTAATGACGCAGCTGAATGGGGGTTGTAGTCATGGGTCAAACCCGATATTCATCCTAGAATTTGATTTAGTACCCATAAGACCTTGTTTTGTAATCGTGGAGCAGTACACGCTTGTTGTATATAACTCTGAAGCGCTTGGACACTACTCTGTTTTTCAATGTGAACGCTCTTTTATCCCTAGCAATTGTGTGTGCATTAGAAAGGACAAAGTCATAATCACCACCTTCGCCTCCTACATAGTTATCAACCAGTCTTGTTAGCGTCTCCAAATTTACAATACCCGAGTTGTAGCTGTTGAGTGTAATGCCTTTTCCTTTGAGACAGGTCAGACCTTTAACGGTTTTGTAACTGTACGTCTTTGGCCCACCACTAACAAATTGTGCGATGCTGTCACCATCTGGTAATTCATCGGTCAAGTCACCCAAGAACGGGCTTAGAGGGGCCACCCAATCCTTGTGTCGTGTGACAAAGATCACTTAATCAGTGTCTGTGTAGAACACACGTCTATCCAACTTCTCCAAGAGTGAATACAACTCAAGTCTAGCATAAGCTGTTGTGAAAGCAGCAATAAAAATATTTCTGTTACGTGGTTTGGTGTCTGTTTTGTGTAATGCCACTGTACCATCGCAACTGTGTCTGAGATGAAGGAGAAACGACCAACTTCTAAAAAAAGGTAGTAGCTAAACTCATCCAGATCTGTAATTAACATTGTGTTCATAAGGTTAGTCCACTCACCCATCTTACCCCAAAGACTATTCATTGCAAATTTAGCCAAAGATCGCCTAGCACTGTTTACAAAAATGTTTTCCTTGTCAAGCCGCACACCCTCCTTTTCATGATATTTACGAATATACGGCTCTTTAGCATCATCATCAACCACTGATGGTGGGAAGCTGCTAGCTTCCTGCTTGCGCTTCAGGAATGTTCTCATGCAATGTGCAAAAAGATTATCTGATGTCCTGGTGAAATTCCAGACTTCAAATATTTTCACAATGTGATAACCTTTCTCAACAGCCTTAACCAGCTCAATAGAAACCCAGGTACCAGTTAAAGCTCTTTCTGATTCACTATGTGAACAATCAGTTACCTGGTTTTCAGACTCTACACATCATCAACACAAAGGAAAGAACAGTTTACCACTGACCCTGTGCCAGTTAAACGGGGTAATAAAGGCCTTTTGGCGGACACACGGTAGCCCTAACAATACCAAAGTATGTATCTAGTGGTTTGAAATCTCGAAAGATTATGTTTGGATGCCCAATCAGATAAGTCTTTGTCTTGTTGCAGAATGGGTAAAGACTACAAACGTCGTTATACTGAATACTCTCCCCTTCTTGAGCCGTAAACTTCAAATGAATTGCGTTGTTCTGGCCACCGAAAAGAGCATCCTGAGGGTCAAGTCGCTCTGGAGCATCAGAGTTATTCAAGAAAGCTTGGACATCTGCGGATGTGTTTTTAAGCTGATTCCACTCACACTCCCATATGTATTGAACATGCACATTGTGTTATTCTTTTATAGCCTCAGGCTTTGTCAGCCATTGTTGGTGCATCAACCCATACTGAATCTTTGTCACCGGGTTGGTGCTTGTTGAACAATTACACTTTGGGTGACCGTGCCAGAAACAGCTTATAAATTCATAGACTGTGCACACATCATCGCGTTTAGCGTATCCATCAACATAGTAGGCACCGGTTTTCATTTCACCCCGGTTCAGGGCGTGCTGTGTTGATCTTCTCATCAGAGGCCCCATATTCAAGCCATTGTATCGAGCTGTTTGAGAATGTCTTCTGACAACGATTGTAGTTGTCTGAGGGGACCAATGCAATAGTGTCCTTGGTGAGGAATCTGTTGCAAAAGACTTTCATTCAAGCCGAAGCAATCGTAAGTGATTGGAATGGGACAACACCATCACATTCCAGGATCTCGAGTTTGTAGCGCATACAACCCTCTCACAAGATGACCACATCATTCACGCAGTAAGCCTTTAATTCATCCTTCATGACAAAGGTGTCTGTTGAAACCGTTTCATACCATTGCAAAAATTCATCTTTTTCATAAGCCATCATGGTATTCACACCGTAGTAATGTGGTTCCGGATGGGGCCAACATAGTTCTCATTCTCCTTGATGTTAAACTTGTAAGGAAAGTAACCTTTTTTTCGAATCCTTAAAACCCATAACACGTGCAAAGCCGCCAGCTTCATCGGTAGGAAGTAATGACTATCAATGTATCTCTGATTGAATGTTGTCTGTAAAAATCATGAGCTTGCTACCATTAGCAATAAGTGTCATGCCAAGACCATTGTTAGCAAGGTACTGCATCAAGATGTAACCATCGAAACCTTTTGAGTTGTGTGCTATAAAGGTGTAGTCAGTATATTTCGGTTGCCTCAACTTTTGGAAAAAGCAGCGATACAACCATCTCGGGCAGAACACCACATCTCATTATCAAAGCTTATTGCGCACACAAAATTTGCAGTGTGTATACTGTTCACCGGATTGGCAATTGTCTCAAAATCATAAAATATGTAGCGCTCACTGGGGTCCTCGCGTTTAGAGGGTTTTATGAAACACTGAAGATTCATGAACATCCACGTTACAATCGGAACACATGTTAGCCATGCGCTTTGTAGTTGGTAATACTAACGTTGTAATGACAGTCACAATCGAGACAGTATTTCTTCTGGTCACACCTGCTAACCCAACACACCTTTGTGGAACTTCAAGCCTTTATGATGGCCATAACAAAAGTCAGAGTAACATATCCGCTTACAGTCCGGGCACTGCTTTATGTTACACGGTTGGGTATGACAATCTTTATGAAGGCAGACACTGCAGCTATGTTTACAGCCATGATCACCGCGGGTGTTAAAACCTGTATAACACCACTCACAGACATATGACACACCCAGAAAACCATTCAGATTCATGATACCATAGAAGTGGTTATTGTGTAAGTACATAAAGACGTTTCTAGGGTGGGGGTCTTCACTGTTTTGAAACTTGGTAAAGTGACCATGCCGTGTTCGATGAAAGAAAACAATTTTACACCTTGTCATTTCTTCAAACCGAACAACATCTATGAATGTCACACAATGATCTAACGCTAAACCAACTCCCACATGTAGCTCGCAACCACTAACCAGGGCCTCAGCATATGTGTAACATACCCATCAAACAAATGGAAAAACATGTAGAATCATTATTCAATACCACATATACATTTTATTTTATTGATAATCTGATCTATCAATAATGTTTGAGCTTTACGCTGCGGGGCACCACCCTCATGGTTGTTGACAATTTCTACCACCGGCTCTAGTGATTCATCGATCAAAATCTCGGCATTACTCTGCATAACACTTTCAAGTAAATGACCAAACGTGTGTTCATTATATTCATCTGCCCTCTTGGTCACATGTACGGGGGAGATCAGAGATTCACCAATCAACTCAATCTGCAGGCGATCACCAGGCCCATGTACAAAGTCTGAAGCTCTAACAATCAAAGTTCAAAGCCTTCCATAATGAGTGCATAGAATGTGCCAAAATAACCAACTTCAACAGTATTTTGGAAATTTATCAACTCTCGTAATTCAACATTGTCAAACTCATTACGTTGTGTTACTCAAATATCGCCACCACCCTGTTGGGCTAAAGATCTGAACCTTTCGAAATCATCTAGGTTGTTGCAATGAGTTTGCATCAGAGAGTTTGTGGCGAAGTCAACTAGATAATGTAAAAAATGGGGGCTACTAATCTCGGTTAACAAACCTTGCATCTGTGGATTAATGTCTGTATCGCTGTGTAACAAAGTTTTGGCCGGTTCATTTGTATTTTGGGGTGTGGTCTGTGGATTATGAGTAGTTGTTGATGGTTGTTCCGTGTCTGGTCTGTAGTTAGTATTATCTCTTGCCATTTTTCCAGCTTCACGTGTAAATAACAATCCATTTAAGAGATAAAATAATATTCTATCTCAAACACATTTACATACATCACAGTTTTGATTAGTTGACTGTAAAATATGTATTACCTTCAGATTTCAAGCATTGTGTAATGGGGCTAACAATGAAACAAAAATCCCCTGACGCTGTGCAGCCACAAGGCGGGGGTCCATAACTGAAGCCATTATGGTGATGTAGTCTGCATCATCACTGAGTCCTCACTCTGTTGGTTGATAAGTAGAGTACAAAGATTCAGCTGTATGCATATTGTCGTAATGTTAATAACATTTTAGTACAAGGCTGAAATTGTCAGTAATTAATTAGACTTACACAAAAAGTATCTGTTCAGGATGTGTAAAATCACAACCGTGCAGTCCAATCAGCACTGCTGATGGTTACTTGGTCTGAAATAAAAACAAACAGGGGTAGCAGAAGACCAAGCGTACACAGGTATTCAAAGCTGATGATTAATAATTTTAAAAGACTGCTTACCAAGGTTTGAAGGTCCAAAAATGTGTTTTCCCGAACAATGCTGGGTTTAATTCCCCTAAGCCTAAAACAGAAATATAAAACAGACAATATGAAAGACAGATAAAAGCTAAGCGTTTGGATTTCTCCATCATGTAATTGTTTTATACATTCTTAAAAAGTTCAAATGTGTCGTTTGTTAGCGTTTATAATTGCAACACAATTCAAATCAATTATTTCAAATTAAATAACTTGTACTTACTATGTAAACCGCCTACTCCGTGCTGGAAACAACAGATTTGTCTTCTGTGGCAGTCGCGGATTTAATAATGACAACACAGCCGGGACGCCTCCAAAAGGTTACGTCTCTTAACTTTGTCATTGGTTATACATCATCATTCTTCACATTAGAACTGATAGAATATGGGCATGAGTAACTTAACACAACACATTGAGTGCTGACTAACTCTGAGCAAAGGACAATAGATGGGATGTGGTGCTGGGCCTGTTATTGGTGAGCCCCACACATCCTACCCACACACCCTGTCCATACCTCCTGATAGGAGTTTTCTATGTGACTGTCATAGACTCTATGAATAGACCCATGGACCGTAGGTTGGAACATACCATTGTGAGGAAGCCTGTCTTTACCTGATGATACACATGTATTTTAGTTCTATTCTCTTGTTAGAGGAGTGGTACTTCGTTATCTTGTGCTATATGAGGTACCGTATCACAAGCAGTTGGTATCCACTATTGAGGAGCCCCACACAACCTGATAAACGTGTGGAGCCAGGAACTCAAGAGGGGACACTACCAGGCTATGTAAGGTTAGGATATAGAAAACATGTATGTGATTGGAAGACAGCCAGATGTTGGAGGGGATGTGCTGGAGGATAATGGACTGTGTAATGATTGGCTATGACCACTGACCGCCTCCTATGTGTATTGGCATAAAAGACTGTGTTAACTTTGTAATTATTGGAGAACATGTAAGAACTATGGAAGATCAACATCTTGGACTCATGCTAAATAAAGATTCTCCCCTGACTACCAGTTGCATTAATTTTGTTCATGGTTTGTCCTATTCTTTCACTGAAACCTGCCATCTGAATGTGTCAGACAGGGCGTGTCCTTTTCTCCTGAAGAGCCAGTAGAAGCAGAAATACTCCGCAGAAATCTCAGTCGGGAGAGAGTGATCAGACCCCGCTTGGATGTTTTATCATTCCCTAATGATTATCTGTTTGAGAATTACAGTTTTTCTGCACAATCGATCATTTATCTGAAAAATATTCTCAGCCCTCATATCGTTCCTATGATACATGGTGGACATGCTCTCAGTTCGAAACAAATTCTTTGTGTTGCAGTCTTCTGTATAACATCGGTGACGCTGAGCATATGTCTAAGGCGACCGTCTCTGTCAGGCTGTCGGAGATGTGACTCTTGCACTGAAACATTTTCTGTACACTTTAGTAGTGTTCCTAAGTCACAGACCCACAAGACTCATCAAAAAAGATTTCCACAGAATTGCAGGTATCAGTCTAAGCAGTAATCAGTTTATTTAGTATGACGCTTTGAGATTTGAAGCACAAATCAGTTAATATTTTAGGGTTTCCAGGGGTGAATAGCTTCATAGATGACACTCATACTACTATCACAGCTCCTTCAGTAAATGAAGGAGATTATGTGAATAGGAAGTCTTTCCACAGCATTAATGTGCAGGTAGGCTAATGAAGAATTGTACTTTTTTCGAGAATTGTACTTATTTTTTGCTTAGAAAATTTCACTTACTACTTAAATATATGTTGCATGTAGCCACGGAAAGGTGTCTAATTAGGTATGGGAGGCTAAACAGCATCACAATTGCTTAAACCAGTGTTTCCCAATCCTGGTCCTCGTGACCCAAAGTGGTGCACGTTTTTGTTTTTGCCCTAGTACTCTCACACCTGTTTCAAATGTTACCCTACCACCTACACACTAGATTGAAGCAATCAACCTATCATCAAGTCTTTCATTTGGATCAGGTGTGTGAGTGCTTGGGCAAAAACAAAAACGTGTACCCCTTTGGGTCCCGAGGAACAGGATTGGGAAACACTGGCTTAAACTGATATTATACTTTTCCTGTTTGAAGTATATTTTTTTTATTTAATCTTCAGTTGCTGCCAAGTATATTTTGTGCCTGTTAGGTTGCACCTGCATAAACAGATGACCTCACTTGGTCCAGGCAAGCGAACACAGCAGCGAAAACTGCCCAAAAGCAACTTCCTGAGACTCAAGAAGTTTGGCATGTCTGTAAAAACTCTCACCAACTTCTACAGGTACACCATTGAGAGCATCCTCTCAGGCTGCATAACCGCCTGATACAGCAGCCGCTCCGATCGCAAGTTCCTCCAGAGGGTGGTGAGGTCTGCGGAGCTCGTCATCGGCTGCCATATCCTCTCCATGCAAGGCATCTACCATACACGATGCCTTAGGAAAGCACGGAACATCAAAGACTACAGCCATCAAGGCTATGGTCTATTCACACCACTGCTGCTGTTTGTTTGACACTACTGGAACATCGGAGTACGCACTTCCAGACTCACAGTTTTTTCCCTCAGGCCATAAGGCTTCTCAACAAGCAGCAATGATCTATGATCATATTGATCACACATGAACATTCCAAATGCTTTGATGTCTTTCTATGTACATTTAATGTACATTAGAATATTATTTTGTATGTACCATTCATAGGCATATTACACTAATTATATTTATAATATTCAATATTCATATTTCCCATCCTACGCTCTTTAAAATTGCTGCTATTTTAAATTTTTTATGTATATTATTGCTATATTTTTGCTTTATATATTTTTTAGTTCTTACTATGTATATGTGTGCCATGTCACAAGAATGTCACTGTTCAGAATGACGCTGTGTTATTCGATGCATTTGATAAATAAACTCTGAACTTGATATTACACCCCCACACACACATTATATAAATGTTTAATGAGTGGAAGACTCGAGATGTGAATAAATTTCTTTTTTTTCAGTTAATACTCACGCATTGTCTCAGTCAGCAATTTTCTGGCACGCTAGCTCACTTTCTTTTGCTGCTGATACTTTATTGTTTTTTTCTTGAATATATTCTCATATTCTGCATGTACACTCATTAATATATCTAACACCACTGGGGAGAAGTACAGGGTCCGAGACCTTTTTCTCCTGTTGTCATGATGACTCACGTTATGTGCGTTCCACTGATGAGGGCTTTTTGTCTCCTTGTGCACATGCTTTACTCAAGGTTAATTTAACTCAGAGTTGACTGAACTAATTGTTACCAACTGTTCTGAAACCGTCAACTCTGAGTTTGACAGCTCAGAGTCAGTCAACCCAGAGTTGTGGTTTCAACTCAGTATGTTAACCCTGCTTTCTGAAATACCCCCAATGTCTGGTCGACTCAGGCGTTGTTTGTTCCTTCAGAATAATAGCATTGCACATGCGATGTGTGTTTACTGTAGTGCCTTGGTGGATTACAAACCTTGTGTGAAACACGGGATGTTTATCAACCTGCATATACTGCAGTTTGTACTCGTGGTTATTTAGGGACCATTACAATGGGCATTCTGATCTTAAGGCCCAACTCATGTTAAAATAAAAAATGGGCAGAAACTCATAAGTTCCGACCACTTGTTTACACAAAATGCAAGATTTCACACATGAAATTCTGTGCTTGTGGAAAACTCCATGCTACACATGCATTGTAAAACATGAAAGGTTAACACCCACTATGTGACGACTGCGCCCTCTGCTGCCTCTCCTCCCCCTGCAGCAGACAGGCTCCAGCGGTCGACGTCACCGGCCTTCTGACACCACCGCCCATCTCATCAATTCATCTCACCTGTTGTCTTGTTTAGCGCACCTGGTCCTCATTTACAGTCATTCCCCCCAGTATATATGTTCCCTCTGCTCCCCTAGTCTGTGTGTTATTGTCTCACTTTCGTGAGCATACGTCTGTGCTTATTATTAAAAGGAAAGACTTTTTACGAAGCTCCTCGTCTCCTGGTCCTCGTTTTTCCGTAAAGCCTGACACACTAGTTTTAGGACATCTGTTGTAGCACTTATCGGAACATAAAATGCCGGGGGGGTTAGCATTGCTGAACCCTGGCACCCTTTTGTTAAACATCAAACATCTTGCGGCTGATATAACACCTATTTATTGCGTGGGAATTTAACATTCCGGAACCATCTTTCCGCTGATATAATGCCTATTAATTGCCTGGGAATTTAACATTCTGGAACCCTAAGACCCATTTGTTAAGCATCAAACATATTGCTGCTGTTATAACACTTGTCTGGGGTGTTTATCAATCGTTGTAAAACATCAAACATGAACACAACAATTCAATCATAAATTACAAAGTCACCGGACATACGTATGTCATTCCCGGAAGTTCCGCCCTAACACACGCCATACAGGAAGTCCATACGTCACACCAGAAGTCCCACCTACCAAACCGGATGTCCTGCCCACCTGTCAAATCAAACTGGAAGCCCTGCCCCCCAGGGTCATAAATCACCAAAGTGACAGAATATACCCTACATTAACTAATAATGAGCGTATTTTGCAAAGGTTTTGCATTGGGTGGGGGGCCAACTTCACCAGGTTTGAACCAGCCCTACTCCCAACTGAAGGAGGTGAGCAGCATTGTGTTGGGGTCCATGGGATTATATTTTTATGATTATGAAAAAAATAAAAATGATTAAATCCTTTTCAATGATAAGAATTCAAACACTATTTTTCCACATACTTATCATTACATGGAACAAAAACAGCCTATAGTCTGTATTGGATGCTGGACAGTTTGAAGCATTGAGTTATGGAGAGAGATGTCTCAAAATTATTCGTAAATGCAAGTACCATGATCCACAAATGTTCCATGATATACAAATGTGTTTTGCTATCCACAAAAACAAAATTCTGTACTTGCGACTTGTAAGTTGACATATAGATAAATGTGCTATGATTTTTACAAATAGTAAATTCGTAAATATATTGTTTGTAATTTCTAAAAATACTTGATACTTTGTGTGTGCATTTCTCATGATATGTCATTTGTAAATCTGCAATTCTGTGTGTGATGTGTTCGGGGTTGGGTAGGTTACTTTATAAATGTAATCCGTTACAGTTACAATTTACCTGTCCACATTTGTAATCAGTAACGTAACTTTTTGATTACTCAAACTCAGTAACATAATCCGATTACTTTGAATTACTTTTAGATTACTTTAATATTAAGAGGTATTAGAAAACAAATAGGAATAGCCTATAACCAATTGAACACATTTTGTGGGGTCAATCAATGTTAGAGTTTACATAGCTGGCCAAAAATGGAATTTGCATACACTTGCGTACACTAAATCTGCAGTAGTCTGATGTTTTGCTCCACAACCACAAACAATGTCAAAACGTTGAAAAAGCCCCAGGCACACGAATGCACGTTGGCAATCGTGAACACCCGCACACAAATACTTTTTACCCGCGTGAACATAACCTGTGATTATTAGGGCCACCAGCGATGGATTTTCAAAACGCAAATGAAAGAAATAAACTGTGATTATGCACCTACACTCTTAGCTTAAATTCAATGCGGTCAGCAGCCAATGATAACCACAATTTTCTGAGATACAAAAGCAGGATCACATGGCCTACCTGTATGGATGGAGTTGAGGTGGCTGCGTCAAATGCAAATCATGTAATCCTTTACTCCCCAACTCTGGATGTTTTGACTCTGCATTTGTGGATCGACCAATACACCCATCCATTCCTTCTTCCAGTGACATATTTCTTTTCATTCTTTGCGATCCACACACAAATAGCTCATGATTCACTCACAAAAGCCCCACCCCCTCGACTGTGACATCTGGTAGGCGGCAGTATTGTTCAATCAGCCAGTGAGCAAGTTACACCTGTCATTCTTGACTTGCAATGCAAACTATTGACTTTTTCCTCTCTATGCTGTTGAAATGGAAGTGGACAGAAGTCAACGAATGGGTATGTGCTATGCAATATCAGTAAGAGCAATACCTACGTTAATGTGCAGAGTAGTCTCTGTGGCTAACAGTTAGCTTATTTAGCTAGTCATGGAAGCCAGTGCAGGCTAGCAGCAGTATTGAGAAGCCCCTGATTGCAGTGTGCAGTTCAGTGTGAGACTCAATGTTTGACTCCGCCCAATGTTTTCTTGTGCATCTGAGGTTTGACAGTCACACGCTGAATGCAAACACACGTTTGTGCAAGGCACACATTGAATACTAACGTATTTCATTTTTGATGATCATAAGAAATATTATATTAAGTGGTAACAACTAGAGTATGTGAGCGGAGTAGAGCTGATGGAAATCCCGCTCATCGCTGAGCAAAGGTTAAGCTCCGCTCCACGTCTTTCCCATTAATCTGCTCAAAACTGCTCATCGCTCGCAGGAAAAATAACTGCTCAGAAAAATAAGATGCTCAGCATTTTAAACAACAATTTGCCTACAGAATGTATAAAATAAAATAGTAAATTTACTTGGAATTCTATTAAATTTAAAGGAAAAAAGCCATATCATTCAACCAAAATATATTCTGTCAATGGGCTACATGTCAAGAAATTGCAAATCACATGCTTTCAAATATTAAGCGCTCAGCATTTAAATAGCGTATACATTGCATATGTTGGCTGTAAAAACGAAAATATAAAATTGACTTGAAATCAAATAACAACGTTATGCTAAATGTATGTCTATAGTAACTTGGAATTCCTATTTAGAAACACAAGATTGGCCAGAGTCTGTGGCTTCAGGATCATGTTATGATGATGCATTTCTTATCATTACTGTAGGCTACTTCTCTACCTCTCCTTTTGTGCCCAGCGAGGACCGTTGCAGCTGTGTGAAGTAGAGCCGGCGTTTTTGTCTCTAAACTGGTTACGCACCAGATCACCAAATTTTCTTGCGGGTGCTGTAGGTATTTTTGTAGATTACTTAAATGCCTGGACTAATTTTGTTTAAATACTTGATGGTTCTTCAATGTTAGTTTGAGTCAACACTGCAAGTGCTAGCAAAGGCGTCTGTTTCGAGTTAGCGAGTGGCACCAGTATATTTTCCCACATGCACAACAGCATGGTTATTAAAAGTTTCGGCTTCAGTGTCGGTGCCTACAAACAAACTTAACACGGGAGAAAATATACCGCAAAGGTTGAGAAATTTTGCCTAACCAGCTATGGCAACGGCAGAAACATAGCAAACGCTGCAAACGCCATTGCATTAAATGAGCAGTTAAACGAATAATTCGACACAGGCTGCACATTCAAATTGGTAATAAGTGTAAAATAGAAAACTCTGAACTTTAACTTGATTTTTATTCAGTTTAATAGCACATTATGTAGGCTATGATCTCTATTTTAAGAGAGATTATCTATGCTGTTTACACCCATGTGTGAAAATTGCAATATTTGTCAAAGAAATCGCGATTCAACATTTTATCCAAATCGTGCAGCCATAATACACATCTCTGGAAAAAATTAAGAGACCACTGCACTTTTTTCTTTCCTTTCCAAAAAAGTCGAAAAAGGTTTTGAGTGAGGAACAGAAGGGTTAAAATTAAGAGACCACTGCAAATTGAATGCATCTGTTCCTCACTCAAAACATTCCTTTTCAACTTTTTTGGAAAGGAAAGAAAAAGGTGCAGTGCTCTCTTAATTTTTTCCGGAGCTGTATATATATATATATATATTATATACACACATATACATACATACATACATACATACATACAGTGGATATAAAAAGTCTACACACCCCTGTTAAAATGCCGGGTTTTTGTGATGTAAAAGAATGAGACAAAGGAAATTAAATAAATCTTGTCAGAACTTTTTCCACTTTCAATGTGACCTATATTGTGAACAATTCAATTGAAAAACAAACTGAAATCTTCGAGGGGGAAAAATAAAAACAATAACCTGGTCGCATAAGTGTGCACACCCTCTTTAAACTGGGGATATGGCGGTCTTCAAAATGAACCAATCACATTCAAACTCATGTTAAATAGAAGTCATTACACACCTGCCATCATTTAACGTGACTCTGATTAATCACAAATAAAGTTCAGCTGTTCTAGTAGGATTTTCCTGACATTTTCTTAGTTGCATCTCAGAGCAAAAGCCATGGTCCACAGAGAGCTTCCAAAGCATCAGAGGGATCTCATTGTTGAAAGATATCAGTCAGGAGAAGGGTACAAAAAAATTTCCAAAGCATTAGATATACCATGGAACACAGTGAAGACTGTCATCATCAAGTGGAGAAAATATGGCACAACAGAGACATTACCAAGAACTGGATGTCCCTCCAAAATTGATGAAAAGACGAGAAGAAAACCGGTCAGGGAGGCTTCCAAGAGGCCTACAGCAATATTAAAGGAAATGCAGGAATTTCTGGCAAGTATTGGCTGTGTGCTACATGTGACAACAATCTCACGTATTCTTCATATGAATGGGCTATGGTGTAGGGTGGCAAGAGGGAAGCCTTTTCTTACAAAAAAAACATCCAAGCCTGGCTGAAGTTTGCAAAAACAAACATCAAGTCCCCCAAAAGCACAAGGGAAAATGTGTTATGGTCTGATGAAACCAAGGTTGAACTTTTTGGCCATAATTCCAAAAGGTATGTTTGGCACAAAAACAACACTGCACATCACCCAAAGAACACCATACCCACAGTGAAGCGTGGTTGTGGCAGCATCATGCTTTGGGGCTGTTTTTCTTCAGCTGGAACCGGGGCCTTAGTCAGGGTGGAAGGACTTATGAACAATTCCAAATACCAGGCAATTTTGGCACAAAACCTTCAGGCGTCCATTAGAAAGCTGAAGATGAAGAGGAAGTTCACCTTTCAGCACGACAACGACCTAAAGCACACATCCAAATCCACAAGGGCATGGCTTCACCAGAAGATGATTAACGTTTTGGAATGGTCCAGCTAGAGCCCAGACCTGAATCCAATTGAACATCTGTGGGGTGATCTGAAGAGGGCTGTGCACAGGAGATGTCTTTGCAATCTGACAGATTTGGAGCGCTTTTGCAAAGAAGAGTGGGCAAATATTGCCACGTCAAGATATGCCATGCTAATAGACTCCTACCCAAAAAGACTGAGTGCTGTAATAAAATCAAAAGGTGCTTCAATAAAGTATTAGTTTAAGGGTGTGCACACTTATGCAACCAGGTTATTGTGAGTTTTTTATTTTTCGCCCTCAAAGATTTCAGTTTGTTTTCCAATTGAATTGTTCACGTTATAGGTCACATTAAAGGTGGAAAAAGTTCTGACATGATTTATCTTTGTCTCATTCTTTTACATCACAAGAACCTGGCATTTTAACAGGGGTGTGTAGACTTTATATCCACTGTATATATATATACACATATACATACATACATACATACATACATATACACACAGTTGTGCTCAAAAGTTTGCGTACCCTTGGAGAATTGATAATATATGTACCATTTGTAAAGAAAACATGAGTGAGCAGGCAAAACACGTCTTTTATTTCTTATGGGATTCACATTCAACTGTAGATCATAACAGAAAGGCACAATCATAAAATAAAGCATGGCAACAAAGAAAAAAATGAACTGACCCCTGTTAAAAAGTCTGCATACCCTTAGTTCTTAATAATGTGTATTGCCCCCTTTAGCATCAATGACAGCGTGCGGTCTTTTGTAATAGTTGTCTATGAGGCCCTGAATTCTTGCAGGTGGTATAGCTGCCACTTCGTCTTGGCAAAATGCCTCCAGGTCATGCAAAGTCTTTGGTCGTCTTGCATGAACCGCACATTTGAGATCTCCCCAGAGTGGCTCGATGATATTAAGGTCAAGAGACTGTGATGGGCACACCAGAACCACCTTTTTCTTCTGTAACCACTGGAGGGTCAACTTGTCCTTAGGGTCATTGTCGTGCTGGAAAGTCCAAGAGCATCCCATGCGCAGCTTTCGTGCAGAAGAATGCAAATTGTCTGCCAGTATTTTCTGATAACAGGCTGATAACATTCATCTTGCCATCAATTTTCACAAGATTCCCCGTGCCTTTAGAGCTTACACCCTCCCAAAACATCAGTGAGCCACCACCATGCTTCACAGTGAGGATGGTATTCTGTTCATTATAGGCCTTGTTGACCCCTCTCCATATATAGCGCTTATGGTTGTAACCATAAAGCTCTATTTTGGTCTCGTCACTCCAAATTACATTGTGCCAGAAGCTGTGAGGCGTGCCAAGGTGTTGTCGGGCATATTGTAACCGGGCTTTTTTGTGGCATTGGCGCAGTAAAGTCTTCTTTCTGGCAACTGGACCCTGCAACTCATTTTTGTTCAATTATCGTCGTATTGTGCTCCTTGAAACAACCACACCGTCTTTTTCCAGAGCAGCCTGTATTTCTCCTGAGGTTACCGGTGGGTTTTTCTTTGTATCCCAAACAATTCTTCTGGCAGTTTTGGCTGAAATCATTCTTGGTCTACCTGACCTTGGCTTGGTATCAAGAGATCCCAGAATTTTCCACTTCTTAGTAAGTGATTGAACAGTACTGACTGGCATTTGCAAGGCTTTGTATATCTTTTTATATCCTTTTCCATCGTTATAAAGTTCCATTACTTTGTTTGACAGTTCTTTTCTGTTCCCCATGGCTCAGTATCTAGCCTGATCAGTGCATCCACGTGAAAGCTAACAAACTAATTGACTATTTATACACAGACACTAATTGCAATTTAAAAAGCCACAGCTGTGGGAAATTCACCTTTCAATGCCATTTTCACCTGTGTTTGTCACCTTGTGTGTCTGTAACTAGGCCAAACATTCAAGGGTATGTAAACCTTTGATCAGGGCCATTTGGGTGATTTCTGTTATCATTCTGATTTAAAAAGGAGCCAAACAACTATGTGATAATAAATGCATTCATATGACCACTATCCTTAAATAAAAGAGTTTTTTTGCATGATCAGTCATATTTTCAAAATCAATGCCAAAATTTCACAATTTCTGTCAGGGTATGCAAATTTATGAGCCCAACTGTATGGCAAAAAAATAAACATCTTTCTATAGTAACTTGTCAGTGAATCATTGTTTTGAGGAATGAAGGCTTTACAATACTTGAAATTGCAAAAAAAATGAAGATTTCATACAAAGGTGTAGACTACAGTCTTCAAAGACAAAGGACATCCGTTGAGTGGGTAGAATTCAATGAAGCTGCCAGCTGAGGATATGTGAGGGGTCTATTTCTCAAACTAGAGACTGATATACTTAGCCTCTGGTTTGTTGTATATGTGGGCATTCCACATCTTTTTCTATCCTTGTTAGAGCCTGTTGTCCCTTGTCTTTGAAGACTGTAGTGTACACATTTCTATGAATTCTTCAGTTTGTGTGCAATTTCAAGCATTGTATAGCCTTCATTTTTCAAAACATTGATTGACTGACAAGTTTCTAGAGGAAGTTTCCTTTTTTGCCATTTTTGACCTAATATCGACCATAAGACATGCAGTCTATTGCATGCTGTGGCAACTCAAACACAAAGACAATGTTAAGCTTAATTTAACAAGCCAGATAGCTTTCAGCTGTGTTTGATATAATGGGAAGTGATTTTCTGGTACCAAATTAGCCATTTTGCATGATTACTTAAATGTAAGGTATTGGAGTGATGGTTGCTGCAAATGGGGCTTGTCTAGATTTATTCAAAAATGTATTTTTCAATTAGTGATGGTGCTGTTTTTACATCATTAATGTCTTGACTATACTTTGTTTAGCTGAATGACACTTTGGTGAATAAAAGTACCAATTTCCTTCCGGAACAGCAAAATCTGTACATTATTCCAAACTTTTGTCCACCAGTGTCCTTTTGAGAACTTTCTATTCTTGTATTGCTATGTGGGAACCTGCAAGCAAGCTTTTTCACTTTAAACTTAATTATTTGCACTGTCTTTAATTATAATGCTGTTTTTAGTAATGCGTCCCAATTTTTATTTGATTTGAATTAATATACGTAACATTTTCTTTTTACCTTGTAACCCTGTTAAATTGTTTGCATACTTTAGAGAACGTTCTGTTGTTGCATCGCTGTGAGGGTACATGCAAGCATTTTCTCGTCAAACTTGTTTACACTACTTTAACATTTGTACATCTGTTTTTTTGTACACATTCATTGTGAAATACTGTATTTATTGAACTTAAAAAATGTGGTAAAAAATACTGGTATAAGGGAAAAAAGTATATATACTAACTTATACTGGTATAAGGGAGGGAAAAAAGTGTTTGATCCCCTGCTGATTTTGTACGTTTGCCCACTGACAAAGAAATGATCAGTCTATAATTTTAATGGTTGGTTTATCTGAACAGTGAGAGACAGAATAACAACAAAAAAATCCAGAAAAACGCATGTCAAAAATGTTAAAATTTGCATTTTAATGAGTGAAGTAAGTATTTGATCCCCTCTCAATCAGAAAGATTTCTGGCTCCCAGGTGTCTTTTATACAGGTAACGAGCTGAGATGAGGAGCACACTCTTAAAGGGAGTGCTCCTAATCTCAGTTTGTTACCTGTATAAAAGACACCTGTCCACAGAAGCAATCAATCAATCAGATTCTAAACTCTCCACCATGGCCAAGACCAAAGAGCTGTCCAAGGATGTCAGGGACAAGATTGTAGACCTACACAAGGCTGGAATGGGCTACAAGACCATTGCCAAGCAGCTTGGTGAGAAAGTGACAACAGTTGGTGCAATTATTCGCAAATGGAAGAAACACAAAAGAACTGTCAATCTCCCTCGGTGTGGGGCTCCATGCAAGATCTCACCTCGTGGAGTTGCAATGATCATGAGAACGGTGAGGAATCAGCCCAGAACTACATGGGAGGATCTTGTCAATGATCTCAAGGCAGCTGGGACCATAATCACCAAGAAAACAATTGGTAACACACTACGCCGTGAAGAGCTGAAATCCTGCAGATACCGCAAGGTCCCCCTGCTCAAGAAAGCGCATGTACAGGCCCGTCTGAAGTTTGCCAATGAACATCTGAATGATTCAGAGGAGAACTGGGTGAAAGTGTTGTGGTCAAATGAGACCCAAATCGAGCTCTTTGGCATCAACTCAACTCGCCGTGTTTGGAGGAGGAGGAATGCTGCCTATGACCCCAAGAACACCATCCCCACCGTCAAACATGGAGGTGGAAACATTATGCTTTGGGGGTGTTTTTCTGCTAAGGGGACAGGACAACTTCACCGCATCAAAGGGACGATGGACGGGGCCATGTACTGTCAAATCTTGGGGAGAACCTCCTTCCCTCAGCCAGGGCATTGAAAATGGGTCGTGGATGGGTATTCCAGCATGACAATGACCCAAAACACACAGCCAAGGCAACAAAGGAGTGGCTCAAGAAGAAGCACATTTAGATCCTGGAGTGGCCTAGCCAGTCTCCAGACCTTAATCCCATAGAAAATCTGTGGAGGGAGCTGAAGGTTCGAGTTGCCAAACGTCAGCTTCTAAACCTTAATGACTTGGAATGGGAAAGAGGAATGGGACAAAATTCCTCCTGAGATGTGTGCAAATCTGGTGGCCAACTATAAGAAACGTCTGACCTCTGTGATTGCCAATAAGGGTTTTACCACCAAGTACTAAGTCATGTTTTGCAGAGGGGTCAAATACTTATTTCACTCAAAACGCAAATCAATTTATAACATTTTTGACATGCATTTTTCTGGATTTTTTTGTTGTTATTCTGTCTCTCACTGTTCAAATAAACCTACCATTAAAATTATAGACTGATCATTTCTTTGTCAGTGGGAAAATGTACAAAATCAGCAGGGGATCAAATACTTTTTCCCCTCACTGTACGCTGTGGCTGAATAAACATGGGGGGTAGGAAAACAAAGGGGGGGATAATGGGGGGGGTTACGGGGTAAAAGTCGCAAAATATCCTAATGTCTTTACTGGTGGACACTCGTTAAAAGTGAAGGGCTGGAATCATTGCCAGTCATAATCTGTACTCCACTGACATGTTAATACCTCACAGCGGGTGAGGGGGTTATAACAATGGTGAGATGTGTGTGTCGCAATATGTCCCAATGTCCATTGGTGGGGTTTCCTTAAATGTAGGGAAGAGTAGAAGAATGTCACATGCAGGAGCTGTTGCCAGTCAGGATTCAACTGTCGTTGATTATTGATAGTTCCTTTGCGGTTCCTCTTCGTGAAAAGTCACAACATAAACTGGCTTTGGAGTGTTGAGTAATTAAAGACTGTAGTTCTCGCGACTGGCCAGGAATTGGCAACATTCGTAAGAGGTGTAAAGATAACTAGGGCTATGAAACAGGGCTATTTGGCGCAGTGACAGTTCTTTTTGTATCAGGGAAATATCTTAATTTTTATTGAGGAACACTTTTTTTTAGATGGGTCCATTCCAACAATCTCACAAGTAACAGTATCTCTGTTCAGTCATCAAAAAACTTTTGCCCACTCTCAAAAATGAACAGCGATTCACTTCCTTATATACTCAAACTGGACTCGAAACCAAAAGCGAGCACATCAGGTTGTACAGCACAGAAACAAAGCTTCATAAGTAATCTAAGGGGCGTTTTCTTTTATCTGAAACAGGTACCGAAGCTTCGTTGTGACCTGTCTCGCTAGAAATCTCGAGGCGCGTACCAAAGCTAGTGTCCTACTTCTCGCACCATGATAGAATGACCGACCACAACAGGACGACGCAGAGAGACACAGCAGATTGCCGCACAATGGAGGAGGTATAGAGTTGGGGTCTGGATCCCTGGCCAGAGGTTTCAGGCCTCCATAGAACGCGGCATCCTAGGCAGAAAGCTCTCCATATCCCAGAAGATTTGCTTGGGAGGGGGCAGCGGGGACAGCCAAACCGGCGGGGAGCGATGTGTCTCCTCCTACTGCCAACCACCATCTGCTGCCAGAGAGGGATGGGGACCAGCCTGCGGGGAGGCAGGTAGCGTCTTGAGAGGCTGGTGCAGAGTGTTCACCAGCCCTTGGTGATGTTGGGTCCCGGTCTGGTAAAACTGATCCCAGCCCTGTGCACGCGTGCCCCACTGCCGACGTTTGTGGTGGAGTATCCGGTGGCGGAGTATGGGCAGGTAAAAACGTTCCCAGCCCTGCACATGTGGGCCCCACTGCCGAAGGTAGAGGTGGGGTATCCGGTGGCGGAGTATGGGCCGGTAAAACCAGTTCCTGCCTCGCACATGCGGGCTCTACTTCCAACAGTAGGGGTGGAGTATCTGTTGGTGCAGTATGGGCTGGTAAAATGGTACCGGCCCCGCGGACCAGTGCTCCACCGCTGACGGTCTGTGTGGAGTGTCTGGATGCGGGGTTTTGGTCCGCTGGGTCAGTACCGGGGCCGAGTATGACATCATCAGGGGGTGGTACCCCACATCAGAACCTCGTGCCCAGCTCTCCAGCTGTTGCCTGCTGGGCTGGCCCCTCATGACCGGGTTCTGGTTTCCCTCTCCGGAACAACCCCAGTACGGGATTGGTGGTCCGAAGGGCTCCTGCTTCCACCATTGGAGGGGTGGTCCGACGAGACACTTCCTCCACTGCCTCCAGGATGGGGGGCTGACGAGCCCCTGCAATCGCCACCTCCTGCTCCGGCGCCCCGTCCTGCTTCAGGGGAGGAGCCCCCCCTCTGCTCTCGCTCCCCGTCCTGCTTCGGGGGCGTAGCCTCCTCCCTCTGCTACGCCGCCCCGTCCTGCCTCGAGGGCGAAGCCTCCTCCCTCCGCGCTGGCGTCCCTTCCTGCTCCAGGGATGGAGCCCCCACCTGTCCCGGGCATCCCTTCCTGCTCCAGTGGTGGAGCTTCCACCTGTCCCAGCACCACATCCTGCTCCTGGGGTGGGGCCTCCATCTGTTCTGGCGTCCCTTCCTGCTCCGGGGGCGGAGCCTCCACCTGTCCCAGCGCCGTGTCCTGCTCCGGGTGCAGTGCTGCCTCCTGTCCCGGCACCACGTCCAGCTCCGGGGGCGGAGCCTCCACCTTTCCCGGCACCGCATCCTGCTCCAGGGATGGAGCCTCCTCCTGTTCCGGCGCCGCGTACTGTTTCGGGGCAGGTGCCGCCACCTGGCGTCCCGTCCTACCCCCTTGTGAGTTCCGGTCTTGCAGTCGGGAGCCCGGGCCTTGTGGGGCGTACTGTCAGGTCCTGGCTGGGGTGCCTCTAGGCATCTCTGCACTATTGTTTCTGTTCTTCCCAATCAGAGGCAGCTGCACCTTGTTGTCTCTGATTGGGGACCCTATTTAAGTTACCCTGGTTTGCCGGTAACTGTTTGCTATGTGTTTCAGTTTGCGGTTTGACTCTCCCTTTGATGTTTTTGGTTCAGTTGTAAGAAGTCAAGAAGAACATTAAAAGGATGATTACCTTAAACCACTGTTTCTCAACCCTGCTCCTGGAAGCACCCCCTGCCCTACATGTTTTAGATCTCTCCCTGCCCTAACATACATGATCAGAGCAGGGAGAAATCTAAAACAGGTGGGCGCCCAGGAGCAGGGTTGAGAGACACTGCCTTAACACTAGGACCGCCAAATGCCTCCGTGAATTGACATTTTGAGTTTGTAATTAAAATAAAACTGACATTTTGAAAGCTCCACCCTCCTCCTTCTATGACTTTTCCTAAATAGGCATATATTACATTGTTTCGTTCACAGAATTCTAAACTGACAAACAGAAAACTATATAGAGCCCACGGCACAACAGCCCACGGCACATAGCGTTGGTACCCAAATGGTACCCAGGCGCTAATCACCCCTCACTAAACGCATGATGTCAATGGATGAAGGATCAGAGCATTGGTTGAATTTGAATTAACTTACAAATCAAATAAAAGATGTCCATGACCATTCAAAAACTTAATTAGGCTGTTATTGAAACATAATACAAAAGATATAGGCTACTTCTCACAAGTTACCGTTTTTCAATAGGAGATTCAGCTTATTGTGTAGGTAAATCATCTAATGTAAATCTACAAATGTATTATGCCAAATAATTATTCACAAAATGAAATACCAAGGATACTGTTTACCAGTCACCAATTATCAATTCAACAAAGGTATTACACATTACTGTTTTTATATTAGGAGAGAAAGAGAAACTAAACCACACACACATCATATCATGTCTCTTTGAATTTTCTCTGCTTATTTTACTGAAGATTAATATTCTACAAATGTATTAGACTAAATAATGATTCACAAAACAAAATACCAATGATATTCTTTACCACTAGAGCTATGCATTAAAATCAACTCGAAAGCCCCACTACAACCCCCGGGAGAGACCTGCAAACACATGCAGTTCACATAGCCTATCCATTTTGGACCTCGTCTTTTCTAATAACTCCTCTCGGTTTTTCAATAACTTATTCATGTCAGCTATAGAAAAATCTTATATGCCAGTAATCTAGGAGACTAGAGCTCTGCATTGGCGCTGAAATCAAGCAACCGTGCTTTAGGCCTATGTACGGCTATTCATGCGGATATCTTCTGATTGTCGCAAACTGGTCAATAATGTCTGTTATTTCACCATAATGAGATCAAAATGAAAACTAAATTCTAATGGATTTATTTTTGAATTATTTAAGTGTTGTGTAATTTTCATTTTGTACATTTTTGGGGCATAATAGACAAACAAAAATACTATAGCCTGTGTTCTTAGAAATAATCGTTCTATGTATTCTTTTTTAGTCGTTTTTTTTTTCATATGATAAGACCTTCAATACAAACACATTCTTGTATTGTTATCAAATTCATTAACCATTTAAAACAAACAAATCCTGTAATTCATCATTTTTTAGACTATTCTACTTTATATTGTTTGATGACAACCCAGTAGATGAACTGATGCTCTGGCTGGATGGTGATGCTGTGGAGGAGAATGTGTATGCTAATAGGGCCGATTCGTATGCTAATGACAAAAAATGGCGTTCGACTCTGGCTGTTAATGTTTGCTTTAAATGCTTGGCGGTCCTAGTGTTAAACCCAGCGCCTGTGTCCTGCCTCTCTCCTTACCGTGACAGGATGTCTAGCCCATGCATGCAGAAGAGCGTTTGACATGCTCTGCAAAAAGTTATAGGCTCAGATCATTTACTGAAACTGGTTTGTTTCTAAATTTCAGTATGTTTTGTTAGAAATTAGCCGTTTCGTATAGTGGTTGAAATAATGATCACGTACCTGGTCGTCAAGGGAGAGAGTAATTCAATTATTTATTGCAGCATTTGATAGTCGATTGTTCATAATGTTGCAGGCTCGATACTCGAACTTACAAACTCGAGCTCATATCACTCAATCTCATCTTGAAGAAACTTCCGGTTGTACCTCAGCTTTATAGACAGAGGACAAAATTACTGTAACCCCATTGGCTACTCACTGTCGTGCTTTAA
>JACXGI010011425.1:0-25021 GCA_016801175.1 Esox masquinongy | reverse complement strand
CGAGGACGAGAGGGTATGCCTGGCCGAGGACGAGAGGGTAGCCTGGTTGAGGGTGTGATTGAAAGAGTGCACTATATTTTGGCACTGACTGAAGAGGTTATCCTGGTTGAGGACGAGAGGGTAGCCTGGTCGAGGGTGTTGTTGAAAGTGTGCACCACATTCTGGCTTTGACTGAAGGCAGATGTACTCGTTTATACTTTCCATGTACTTTCTGATCGTATCTTGAAACAGTCGTCAATAACCACTAGAAAAAATTAGAGGATGAATAATCATTTATTTGACCATCATGATGTTGAGCTCCTTGTGTTTTTCTTCTGATGGATAAATGCAGTCCAAGCAGACAGGGGCATATAAAGACCCACTACTCATGTCAAATTCGTGATAAATGCCCTTTCTGTAATGGACTCATTTAGAACATAAGTAGCCAAATGACGAGCCTGATCACAGCTGTTACTTCAGGAGTCAAATCAGTTTTTCCCAGGCAGGCTACTACGATAAACAGATTCCGAACCAGACGTTCCATGATGTCAACTGCACTCACCGAGATTATGTTTATAGTGTAAAATGTATAAACGTTATTATTAGGTCAACAGTGTATATTAATAAAGTATATTAAGGTTTAATTATTGTTTTTCGTGATCGCTTGGAGAGACACTCAGTTGGCGCAGATGACGTCATGAAAAAGATGGATGACTTTTCTAAAACCCATTACCTGGTGGGGAAAAATGTTTTACAAATATAATGAAACACGTTTTTACCGAGCCCTAGCGAGTTATGTGTAATTAATGACTGTTTGCATTTGTATTCAGATGTTTTATTTATGTATTTTTTTTATGTTTCGGGCACTACAGATGTGACCTGGTCCTTCGTTCTATTATGGAACAAACGACCAGTTTGCATCTGTAGCAATCAAAACATAAAGATGCATGAATTCACTAACAGACACGTAAATATTTTTAAAAAGTCATTCCTGCTACAATATGATTGACTATGTTGTTGTTTGTTGGCGTCGGCACTGTAAACGGGATAAAAAACTCCATTATAGTCTTTAAAAGTGGTTATGTGGCCATTCATGTCATGACTAGGTGTCCCCAAGTCATGAAAAAAAAAAAATATTATTAATCCTACAGTTAATAATTCTACATTCTAGAACTCACTCTGGGCCAATCAGCAACAACTATTCAACAATACAGTGGTTCTAAATATATGTGTCTCAGGACCAGACCATTTCCTTATTGGCATGATAACCAATGGTCTGTGCGAGTGGTGAACCTGGTACCCCAATCCCCCTCCGAGTGGAAATGAAGCATCCGTCCCCATTAAATGATATATTTGGCTGGCATTCTCTGTAACGTGAACTGCTTTCCTGGCCTGGGAGGTTTTGAAATGCATGAATCCTTTTCGTTGTGAAGGGCATGAAAAAAACCACTTGCATAAAACAACAATCAAAAAGACACGAGACAAAGCCCCCTCCTGTTCCCTGGGCGGCCGCTGTCCAAACCATAATCCATCTCCACTCTAGTTCCATTTCTAGCATGGTAGCAGACCTGTTTGTGCCGTTTTACCCAATCCGTTCACCTCATCAAGTCAAACTGAGATGGCGAGACAAGCCCAAACAGATGTGTGACCAGGCTATTTGAGAACCACCAATGAAAGGCCTTTACTGATCACACATACAGAGAGAGGGAGAGAAGAGAGGTACAGCTGAGAGAGACAGACTCTTGGACCGGGACAACAAAGGGCCAAAGGCTCCATGGGTGTTCTTCCTCTCTTCTGAAAACAAAACGTTTTTTTTTTTTCCTGTTCAGCAGTAAAAGTGACAGTCAGCATTTTTCCATGCAGGCAGACAGAGACTAGGGCAGGAACAGAGAGGAACAGCAGTTCACAATGACACCAGAAGGAGCCAATGACAGGCCAGCCACAACCAGTCATAAGGACAATGTAGCCAATAACAGCCAAGCCATGGCACAGTAGATACAGACAGACAGGGGAGACAGACAGACAGGGACAAACAGACCAGAAAGAAAGACATGAGAGACAGACAGACACAGGAGAGACAGGAGAGATAAGACAAAAAGACAGGAAAGAGCGCAAGAGACTCAAAGAATAAAAAGTAATGAAAACAGAGATAAGCTATCTGTCTGGTGAAATATCAAAACAAGCCCCGTTTCCAGAAGAAAAGGTCAAGCAGTTCATACCTGGCCCATCTGCAGTGTTACAGTCTACATGTAGCTAATAATATTGTGAAACGGCTCGTGTGTTTGTGTTGGCACGTGTCCAGGTAATGTTTACTGTCTGATAATTATTTTGCCTTGTGTTTATCTATTTTTTTGTTTACTTGCTTCGGCCGTGTAAACACAGTGAAAACACACATTTCCCAAATGAAAAGAGGTCCTCTGAACAGAGAGAGAGGAGCCCATCTGTGCCCCTATGAGCTGAACATCTATCTTTACTACCTTGTGATGCCCCACTGCATGTCTACAGGCCGGAATAGACCACCAAACATGTGCTCGCTCATCCTCAGAGCTGCATCCAAAATAGCTGATCCACCAGCCTTCTGCCGACCGGCCAGGCCTGGACTCAGAGACACAGATGGGCGGTCAGCACAGGAGCCCCGGGGTACAGACGGACAGTGTATTTCTATCCTGCCACCAGGTCACATGACTGGCCGAGCAGGAAAGACGACAGAGATAGAGGCGGCACAGATGGACCGCGCGGCCGCGGCCTAAGGAGGAGGGCTGATCCGGGAACAGCTCATCCTTTTAAAGAGCAATGAACCTGTGCACATTAACAGAGGACACTGACCCGAGATCAACGATCCCACTTGAGGCTTAATGAACACAGGCGTCACTGCAGTCAGTGACTGGAGAAAGTCCTGGGGATCGGACCACGTCATCCCATCGAAAGACTGAGAATCCAACAAGGGACAGTGAAACGGTCAGAAGGGCAGATATTGCCCAATCAAAACATGACAGGCAGTTATTGGAAACCTGACATGTATACAAGATGCGGATGTAATGTATTGCCAATTAATGTTCTGTTTAATGTGACATTTAATATGCGGTAGAAAACCCAGGACATACAGCAGCTGCCTGCGTGTGTGCGTGTGCGCGCGCACGCTAGTGTGTAAGTTCTGTATCTAGAGTTAGCCCTGATTGTTTTAACCTGCAGTTCTAACAGTGAGTGGTCTTCACTGACCTATCAGAGCAGAGGGAGTCTTTTCTGTTGCAGTCAGTCAACCAGCTGAACAAGGCAGGAAGTAATCATTACTGTCCTGTTCTGGTAAAAACAGGGCTAGTCATTATCCTCTCTTAAAGGAAGGAGCGAGAGAGCGAGGGAGGTGGACTAAACTGATAGAAGAGCACCGGTCACAACTGACAGCTGTGATAAATCTGTCATCAACTACCATCATTTAATGGTCTGATACAAAAGATAATCACAGACTACATTCCAAATGGCACCCTATTCCCTACGCAGTACACTACTTTGGGCAAGGGTCTACAGGGTGCACACAATGTAGCTAATGGGGTGCCATTCATGACCCAGCATGGAAGATGGTCAGGAGATGTGCTGGAACATTCCAAGGCTGTCGTCATCCGAGCCATCGTATTGTCGGGAGTACAAACGGTCCCCTCCCTGTTTATTGGAAACACGTTCCACAGCAACAGAACACAAAGCGATTGGAACAACGTACAGCAGTCCCTAAAGCTGAATCTGAACAATCTGGAGATAGCCTAGTGGTTGAGCCTCTGACCCAGAAAACGAGAGGAGACCAGATGGAAGCCCGGCGCTGGCAGGGTGGAAATAAGAGGTTCTATCTCGTGAATGTTGGCGTCCTGTTTCTGTGTGTGGCGCTCATCTCCGGGCTGCTGCTGGTCTCCCATACGTCAGTCAACCCTGATTGCTCCACCCTCCTGTCCTCCACCTCTGAGCCCTGCTAGACCAGCTTGCCCATCCACTTCTCCATCTCCAACAGGCACATCCGAATGCTGTCATCTGCTTTTATAGTGTGCCTCGATCACCACCCGGCACATCTAGAAGGGATTGAAAACCCCTCCCTTAGTAAGACCTGGGCTCCACTGCAAGGTCCCACACATCACTAGAGAAGAGCTTCAGCCCACATCAATGAACATGTTATAAACAACATGCAAAGGAAAGAATGTAGGCCAGGTAGACTCTAGGAAATGGTGCAAATACTTCCTATGAAATAAACAACATACACTATGTACTGAAGTATATTACAATAATACATACTTCATATTTATATACACATACATACATACACATACATACATACACATATACACATGCATATATACATACATATACACACACATACATACACACACACAACGTAGGTGAGAACAGCACAGCTATGCTAGCAGAGGGCTGATTCACCCGGGCTCACAGCGACTTCCTTCAGTCCCCAGACTGCTGATGTAGCTGGACTATGGGGGATCTGACAGAGTCCATCCAGCATGCTGCTTACTAAGGGATTTCCAACATTCCAGCAGTGGAATGAGCAGCGTGTTCCATCAAATCCAGGCCTGGCCTTCTCACAAGCCAGGAGAGGAGATGTTCTGGGGGCTTCACAGTATCTGATGTGTTCTAGTGTCTGCCAACTGTACTGGGTATTATGCCCATATTAACTGGTTAAATAATGCTAAATAAAAGCCTTTATTGTTTTGGTTAGATGGGTGGGTGTTTCTCCAAACCTCATCCGTTTTATTTTTCCAGATATTGGATTTTTTTTCTTCATCAAGAATTCATTGAGAACCAATGAAATTTGAAATTCTGATTGGACAATATTACATCTGAAGATTATTTATTTAGGGCTGGAAGATAAAGTAACATTTAGTTTTGAGTAATTCTCCTTAGCTCATCTAGCCCTTTTACTGCACCAGAGTGTCAGACCAGTGATGATTTACTAGGCAACTTTGTAGTAACTGAGATGGATTTGGGGAAAGTTGAAAGTAACTGTCGAAATGAAACACTATGTTTGGTGTGGCATTCTTAATGTTAACATTCCATTGATCAGATAGTAGCTGGGAGCTGGTGATATCGAGTTAACATCTCACAGGTAGGCTATAACAGCTCTGGTCGCGGCTTCAAAGTACATATCAGTCCCTAGTTCTGCTTTTAATTCTCCACAACAGACGATAAGATCAGAGAGACAGACAGAGAAAGACAGAGATACCAGAGGGAGAGAGAGGTCTAAAAAAGAGCGCAAAGCAGAAAAAGACAGCGAGCGAGGGGAACAGATCCAGAGAGAAGGCTGGCTCACATTGGACTGACTGTCAGACAGTGAAGTGTGGCAACAGGAGGACTATCTGCTAGTTGATGACCTCCGGACCTCCATCTCCCCTGACATGGCAGCCCTGCAGTCCCCTCTGCAGTACTCCTGACTGGGTTCAAATATTACCCGAAAAATTTTCATGGGTTGACCACTGGCTTCAGCCTCCCAGGGGGTCAGAGGGCTAGCGGTTGTACTTTAGGGGCTTCTGAAACACAGTTCCAACACACCGAATCAATTACAGCTAGTGCCAAATAACTGGAATGATTTCCTAAAAAGAATTTGAAGCCTCTGAGCCTTTACGGCATTACGTTCCGGACAGAACCATTCACAGAGTCAGGAAACCAACAGCACACACCTGCCTAGCAACCCGTTACACAGAACTGGAACCAGAGGGAGTGACAACGTGCAGGACCTCGCTCAGCGTACAGACAACCTGCACCCCCATGAAATAACGTGTGGGTTTCACCAAACACCGTGTTGGAGATAAAATGCCTAACACATGTGGATTAAGGTTAACACTGGATAAGTAATGAGTCGAATAAAGCCAATCTATGAGAACTGAATGATTTTGGCTGTGATAGATCTAAGGGTCTGGCCAACCAGAACATCACTATCAAACTCTGGAATTCTTCTGAGTCAACCCTAACCTAGTGTGTGTATACACACACACACACACACACACACACACACACACACACACACACACACACTGCATGTATATGACAAGGCAAGACAACAGCTATATGACAAGCTGTAAAAGAAAGTTAATTTGAGGAAAAAAATCAGAAAAAAAATATATATATTTCAAATGGGTCAGTAACAGTTTAGTCAGCCAGGGTTGGTTGGTTGATTCTCTCTCTCACACTCACACTCTCTCGCGCACACACACACTCTCACACAAAATAAACATAACCTAACTAGTTCAATCTTTCAATTAAAGTAGTAAATCCAGTAATTTGGGTTCATACAGTAAATCAGTTTTTTAATTCCAAGAGGGGACAAGTAAGAAAATGAATGCATTCACCACTGTACGTGGCTCTGCAGAAGATCGTCCGCCAAAATGTTTACTACTTTAACCCACTGAAACACCGTCATTACACAACGATCCTGAAAATAATGTCATGGGAGAAACTTTTCTTTCAAAAAAAGTTACAGGGCAGAAATTATCATGTCATAACCTTATACATGCAGGGGGCAGAATGACTAGTGAATTATCATTCAAAGACTTACACCAGAGAGTATGAGAATGTGAAGTCAAATCAACGCCAGAAAAAAAAGGAAACCATACGAGTGATGTGACGTCAGATGTGTTCGAAACAAAGTAGCCTACATCACATTTTCAAGAGAATATATATTCCCGCTCCTGAAACTTTTTTAAACAGTTTAAAGTTTCGAATAAAAACAATACTGCCATGATGATAATGGACTATGTTGGGTGCTCCATGATATAAAACACAGTACTGTGCTAGAAGCAGTGTAAAAAAGAGACTTCTTTACATTTTTGCATGCTACTCTGAAACGTTTTTAAACAAAATAACATTCCAGCTTCAAAACATGGGAGGAAAAAACTTACACGCTACAAAGTAACAAGCGAATTGATATGCTATTATATAATAATGCTATATACTATATGCTATATATACAACGTATATCCTGGGTTGTTGCAATGATGTTACACCCTTAGAAACAAAGTTTCCAAATAATTTAAATCACGCAGGCGATTAAGGTGTTTACCTTCGTAGCAGAGTATGCCAATGTTGTTGTTCATTTTGTCCAAAAATTGATAGTTCAACAGATCCATTTTCGTAAGAAGCATTTAACCGAGTCGAGGAAAAATTACGACGCGACCGCAGTCAGCTAGATTTTAAGTGGACGGGTCAATCCACACAGCAGCTAAAGGCCCAGCCTTCACTTAAACTTTTCTATGCGCAAAATAAACTACACGATTTTAAAGGTAGTTCCCGTCCCAGCACGAAAGTCGTTTGTAAAATACTTGCAAATATTGTATAAAAAGAATTGGTTCGGACAAAAACGGTAGCGACAGTTCCTCCTAACCTTTACAGCCAGCTGTAAAGTCGACTTGACGCGCAGGCTATGCTTGGTATGAATCGAATGTACGCCCCTTGCCTCGAAGCAGGCTTTGGCCACTGGGCATGCTCGCTAAATCCCGGGAGCGCCTCAAATGTCAGGGATTTTTTGCGCACAAGATCAGCCTTCCAAATGCAGAGCCAAGCTGGACCGGGGGGAGGGCGCGTGAGCGAGTAAAAGGAGCGAGTGAGAGCAAAAACAAGGAGGGGCTAGGATGTCAAATTTGGCAGACAGGAATCATTGCTGTCTTCGCGAAAAATAATATATGGAGAGCTCCGTAAGTTACCCATAGTTACTGCTTTTTCTTGAAAACAGAGTATTATTATTTTATTATTAGGATTTGTTGAACTGTCCCTCAAAATCATATATAGTTCACTATGTATTAAAATGATTTTGCTATTAGTTATTATGAACCCCTGATATTGACCTAGTATCTTGCCAAATCGGATCTTACTTCATTTTCAAATGAAACCGTTATCCAAATGAGCAATGGCGTCTGTTTCCCACGTTAAACACATTCTGTGTACAGGTAAAACCTATTCTAATACCAGACCCTTTATTTGACCGTTATTTAAACCAGGATAGTACAGTTCTCACTTTCATTGCCGCACCTGACGAAAGCCATACAGTTTCAAGAACAGGACAACACACAGTACCACATAAATAATGTAGTAACACAAATACATTGAGGTTGTACTGCCCTCTAGTGGTACAAAACTACAAGATCATCCGACTCCTCAGCCGACAATAGTTACAGGCAATGTGTAAGATTTTTGCAGTTATACCAGCATAAATGCATGCATAAATGACCAGAAGACATCTGCAGTTAATATCCGCAGTTATTTAAATCTCCCACTGTGGGCTGGACGTGTAACACGTTTATATATATGTGCCTAATCGATAGGTAAAATCACTGTCATACCTCAGTTAACCATGAAATTACAAGTTTGAAATTTCAGGCGTCTAGTTTTGATGTCAGGCGATTATATCGGCAAATAAATAGGTCCCCGATAATTGTGTGCTATGTTGGCTCAATGGCTCCACTTTTCCAACTGCGCGTCAAAAATCCAACTGAATCTCAAATCGCATACTATGTTCTACGCACAAGTACGTACTTCGCGGATGACGGTGAAGTAGCTACTGTTTAGTAGATAGTAAGCTAGTATGCCCGTGTCCGGACCGATAGGGTGTACTACTTCGTCCTGAAATTGGGTTTCAACGTTAGATCCTTTTGTCGCGCATTAACATCACGCCAAGTTGGAATATTTAGCTAGACACCATTAAGCATTGTGTTAAACTGAATAACGTTTCTTATTAAGTTTATTTCCACCACAAATAGCATCTTTAAACTTTATGGATTTTGCCACTGGCCGTTTTAATTGCTTACAGGCAGTAATAGGCTACTACTATCTTCCTACTTGGACTAGTCATAAGAACTGAGCAATTGCTAGCGAGGCTGACGACGAACTTTACGCTGCCAAAGCTATTTCACAGCCCAAATCCTCTTTCCTACGTGAATGACACTGATGCAATAACTATCAGTATAGGTGACGAGAACTGACTTTTTCCAGTGAAAAGCCGAAGGAATAGTGGAAACGCCTGCTCTTTTACTTTCACCCCAAAAAGCATGCACGGATGCATACTTCGAAAATCCACCAGAAATAGTAGATCATCCGGGAACTGTTGGTATACTATTTTCAGCGTACTATGGTTTACTAATCTTCTCGCTTCCGTATCTGCCATACTATACAATATGCGATTTGAGATTCAACCCCAGATCCGGCGACAGTCGTTTAAAAGCCGTCACGCTAATGTTAAACCTCTTGACAAGATCTTTAGGCGTTTGATTAACGTGTCCACGTTTGAGACCGCGGGGGATATGATAATCAGAGCAGAGGACAGGTTTCCGTATCAAACAGTGAGATGGGAGGGGAAGGCAAGGCCGCACAAACCGGTAGAACAGCTCCCCACTCCCTCCCTGTGGTATCTGGAGGAGACTAAGCCTGAAAGGTGTGCCTGATAATTGGAGGTTTGGACTCTGGTGTCATCCGATGATTTGTACTGAGTGTCAGCTGATCAACTGTATGAAAGAACAGGGTGGTTTTACACCATGACATACTACTAAAGGAGAAGACTCCGAAATGATGTTAACCAGGTGTTTGTGACCACCACCTCTTAGGTGTGACTACTAGATAGGAGCAGTAAGAATGAAACAGACACCCACCATTGCGTGTGTGCCATAGAGATTATACAAAGTGACACTGGTAGGTCTGGTGTAGCAGACACTATCAAAAAAACTCAACATACACACAAACATTTATAGACAACATGGTGGCACGTTTTCATATCCCTTGATCTTACTGAAATATGGCACACACGCTCAGGGCTCTGAGTCTAACCCATTCACAGCTTCCTTGCAACACATTGACGAGACTGTAAATAAGACTGGGTCAAGTCCACTCCTACCATGCAGCATCAGTCCCATTACAAGCTTAAAGACAAACACTGTGCGCGTGTGCGTATGCGTATGGTAAATAGCTAGCAGTAATCGCCAGTGGCCTGAATGGGACTTGTGTTCTAGTCGGGACTTGTGTTCTTCTTCAACGTGTGAGACATGAAACAATAGACTCTTCAACTAACCAATGAGAACCATTTGCCCTTAGTTTGCACGAGGGGTGGCGTGGGTTTCCCTGTTAGTTATGGACCAGGGGAGGTGAAAGGTGGAGGGTAGTTGTGACAGAGGGTCGAGGGTGATTGTCATGACGGGGGGGGGGGATTAAATCATCAGTGCATAAAACCCTCATTTTCTAATCCCATTTGGTTCTGGGAGACAGCAGAATCTGACATCTCCCTGATGGATGTGCAGCATGGATTCACAGTGTCAGTGTAGGAGATGGTGATTACGTGCTGTCCACTGGGCCTTTTATATAATAATGACACTATTATATTAACGGGTGAAACTGTTCTTAGATCAGCACGCCTACTTCAACTTTTTATGAACATGTGCTCCGAAAAAGGTCTCATATCAGCCCTATTCCACATGACCACTATCACTGGAGAACACTTGTAGATGTCACCACAGAATGTCCATTATTCCAGAAGACCATTCACACTGGATTCTTCCCTTAATTTCAATTGAAGTTGTAGCTGTTACGACGGCAGCCAGGACGTTTCCGGAAGACGTTTAAACATTTCCCGGGTAATAAAAAGCACCACTGATAATTCAAGCTTGGCTCCCGAAAGTGTAATTCTGCAAGACCAGCCCAGGTCCCAAATGCCTCCAGACTGTTGATGTGAGCTGACCAACACACTAGCTATTCATTACTTGGGCTGCGGATATGAAAGTGAACCTGTAATTTGCTTTGTTTTGCTGTCAGAATGCTCCTTTGCGATCTACACACTGCCCAGATTTTTCAACTAAGAAAAAATAAACAATTATTCAAAATGTTCAAATCATCAACATGTGACGTGTTTGAACGTGTAGGCCCTTGACATGTAACACGTTTGCAGTACTTTAAGCATACCAGCTTTCAGTTTTCTCGCTCAAAACTTAAGCCTCCTCTTGAAAAGCCAATGAAAGTAGGAACTATCTTAAAAATTAGCCTGAATTATGACATTACTTTTCAGATATTCTGAATGATTTATACTGAAATGAGTTACGCACAAAAAAGTGTTAAGGATTTGATTTAGAGAAACTCAACCTCAATTAAAGATTGACAGGTTGCAAAAAAGGCCTATTTACTGCCACTTCCTGGTTCATTGGTGCATTCAGCAGTTTCCTGCTCACTTTACTAGTTGTCGAAAAATATATGTCTATTAGAAAACATCACAGGCAATTGTCCCAAAACACAGAATAGAGTATTTTGAGTGTGAAAGACACTCAATAAGAAAGACAGGAAAACCCAATACCGTTTGTATTAACACAGAACTACAAAGGCCCGCTCCGCTATGACCTGCTTTTGGCGTTGTTGTGGAAAAGTAACCTAATATTTCCTACTGTGGGGTGATGCACCAAGCTCACACACGGGCGGGCGGGCGGGCGGGCGGGCGGGCGGACACACACACACACACACACACACACACGTTAGCTGGGTCTCAGGAGGATCCAGTGATGGACTGTTATATCGGAGGAGCTCCTTGAGTGTAAAAGACACTCGGTATCAAAAATACATAAGCAACAACATGAAGTCAGTGTCACAGTCAGTCAGAAACAAAGACAAGTCACATCCGATAAAGCGTCGGCCTGCTCTTCTCTGCTGTCACGTGATCACCTGTTGTCGCCGTTGCTGTGGAAAGGTAACCCGATATTTCTTACTGTGGGTTGATGTAGCCGGCCCGTTGGCTCTGACACACACAACTTGCTCTGCTCCGTAGCTCCGCTCTGCCTTCTGTAAGACAATTCAACGGCTGTACAATGACTCTAAACCCTAACCCTTTCTCCTGAAAGGTCACATCTTTGGTCAGCCATTTGTCACCTCTATTCTCCCAAACAGCACACCCAGCCTTCAGCCAACCCAGAACCGGGTAAAACCAGCTGGAGCGCCAGTTACCAATATGAACACCTCATGAACATCAGTCTTATTAGTCTCAATCTGGCTGACCTTATCCCAAAGCGATTTCACATGTGGGTGTGTCTGTGATCGAGGTTAACAACCGACTCCAAAGTCAACTGACAAGAGTTGTGGGCTCCTGGATGGTGCAGCAGCAAAGTTACCGAATTGCAGCGTCATTTCGGCCATGAGTTCAAATCTTTACAATGATCGTGTGTGGCGCATTGTAGCGACTCCTTGTGGTCTGTCAGGCACCTGCAAGCTCAATCATGGTTGTAAACGGTGAAGCATACTACCTGCAAGTGCATCAGTATAGTTTATTACTTCCTAGTTGTGCAAGCAGAGTGAATATCACACTTAAGCTTCTTCAGAGCAGACATCTTGATCTTAGAGTCTCCCGAGCCTGCTGGGAATTGCAAAATAAGAGTCAGGGCCACAAGCAAGAATTCGACTTAAAAAAAATTGGCAGGGAGAGAAAAGCAATATTGAGAATGAGGGAGGTTTTTTTTCCCCTCTTCTGTTTGCATGACATTATGTCTAGCCTAGGCCATACTTCATTCCATCGCAGTGCATTTTTCTGTACAAAAATCTGACAAATACCTAATATAATTGTTGGTAATTGCAAATTGGCTTCATTTCAATATTTTAAACAAAAGGTTAAGTGCTTTGCCTGTCAGTGAGTGTTCTACCTTCATACTCAAACATGCAGATAAACCAGTACTGTTTTCACCATCGTCTGACCGCACAGACAAACCTGAGGTCATCTGAACACTCCAACAATAGTGAACCATTGTGATCGTCACACCACAACTAGTTCAAGGTCTCAAAGCAAGTGGCGTGCCAGATTGAAATGCTCCCAACACACACCTCTAACTGGACAGCCCTTTCACATCAGTTGCACGCACGCACGCACGCACGCACGCACAGACACACACACAGACACTGCAGGTTGTGAGCTGGGCCTCTCATGAAAGCCTTGTGTGTTTAATAGCTGTATGGTAAATTATAGAGTTGGGCCTATAAACCAACCATACCACCCAACGTACCCAAGGCATCAGTCTATCGCTCATTATGTTAAGTGTCCCGTACTAAAGAAACATGTTGCTTATATGGGCAATAGTTAATGGAATAAATGACGGCTACAAAAATAAATATCAGTTGTTTTAAAAGGTACTTAAAAAGCTGTGGGGCACATTGTGATAAACACGCATCTGTTGTTTTTTGCATCGACTCAGGCGATTCGCGGCGGTTTATGTTTTGTCTCCATGGTCCAGATCGAACATACAACCTTTCCAATTGAGTGTAATGCATTCTGATGGCTTCCTATGAAAATACAACTGTCTCAAGACAGTTTCCTTCTGATGACATTGCACAGACCCCGCGCCCCACCCATTCCTCCGGAGATAAGAAAACAGCCGAGTGTCATTCTTCCTGTCGTGCCCCAGTACATCTGGCAGCAGTCCTGGCTTGTGTTAATCATGAGCTGATGACTGAGCATTAACACAAACACACACACATACCCAGGGGTGTCAGACTAGAAAGCAGAGTTCATTGTAACAGGTTTTTAACAAGGCATTACCCTGGTGTTTGTAGCCATGGCTTCCCCTATCAGAAAGGAAGACAGGCATCCTAACCCGCTGGAGAGACCTCCATGACAACCAGTCCTGTGGGAGGAGGACCTGGTGGAAACCACCCCTCAGCAGATCTCCACAACACTCCGCGGTGTGGATCAGGAGGACCTGAAAGAAACCCAACCTCAGAACTCCACAAGGCTGTGATAGGAGTCACAAGGCCTCAGGTATGCAAAGGATCTCTACAACACGGCATCACTCCATGAAGGAGTGCAGCATTCCTGTAGCTTTCGTAACATTTCCAGAATTGGGAAGGGAATCCAGGCATTTATGAAATTCCTGAGAATTTGATTAAAGTTATCAGATTTGTGCAACAGTCAGAGGTCAAGGACTCCTGGGTCAGCATGCCGGGCTGCCCAGAGAAAGGAATTTGCTGTTGCTGCCATTTCAAACGTCGTTTTATACACCCTGACAGTTCATCCTAATGTAGCGCCAAAATGTTCCCACCAACCAGCTGATGCCCCTCATTGAAATGAATGGAGCTCTGTTGCTTCACAGCCCTGTAAACAACGGCTTGCTGTTGCTGCGACAGCCACTGACAATATGAACGAAAGAGAGAAGAGGACACCAGAGAGCTGTCAAACTTTCACAAATCCTAATCTTAGTCTTAAACATAAAATTTGAACCCAACACTTAAGCCCAAAAAATTGGAATGATTGGTTTAAAGCTTTTTTCCCGTTAAAGAGGTTCTGAGGGTTGGCCCTTCCAAAGAAACAACAATTACAGCAGAAATGAAACCTCCCTGGAGTCTCAGGAGAACAAAACAAAAAAGGGTAAAAGTGGTGGAGTGGGAGGGAGAGAAAAGAGAACAGAAAGGGAAGAGAGAGAGAGGAAAGGAGGAAAGACAGGGAGAGGCAGGGAGGGAAAACCCCTAGCGATGGATTCCTGTTTGGGCTGTATTCACAGGGCAGGTGGAAGAACTGGAGCCATGATGTTGCTTTATGATGAACAAATAACACAAAGACACAAGGTATTTTGAAATAAAACAAAAACAAGCAAGGGGAGTGTCCACTCTCCTTTAACAAAAATACAGAGATACTATACTATACAAAATATGTATACTTTTTAAAAACAAGCTACCCTTCCTCTGTCTTCACAAGTCTTTTTTTTCTGTTATTATCCTGTTCTGTTGTGGGGCAGAATTATTGAGTACAGTTTAGTTCACAGCAGTGAAGCTAAGTGTATCCTGCTGTGGTAATAACTGTTGTTCAGCTGGGCTGCCTCTCCCTCTCCTGAATGTTCTAGAAAGCGCTAGCATTCCAAAGGTTTGTCATAAATGCAAATGAGGAGGCGGGGCTTCCAGGGCCTTGGCTGTTGATGCTCGCTGAGGACGCAGGCTATTGTGGAAACAGGTCGACTGTATTGTATTGGGACAAAAGAGACCTCGCACAACCACAACACCGGGTGACATCATCAGCCTGGAGAGAAAACAAAAAGCCAGCGGGGGGGCACTCAATTGGTTCCTCTGCTCCCATACTTGGCTCACTGAGGACACACCCCAAATGGAACACTGCTCCCTATACAGTGCCCTAGTTTTGACTTGGGCCCTGATCCAAGTAGTGCACAATAAAAGGGAAGACGTTGTAATTTGGGATACTTGCCAAAAGAGCACAATTTGTTTAAGAGGCTAGCTTGTCAGTGGAAACACTGCTGAAAATAAAGTACTGCATCGGACCTCCTAGACTGTGTAGATATTGCTTTTTATTTTCAGAGAGACAGAGAGAAAGAGATGGGGGGGCGAGAGAGAGACAGAGCAGCGTGACCTAGAAAGGTCCAATTGGTGCCCCCCCACACTCGCCCTCTCAAACACAGGATGAACTGACAGGAAACCAGATACATGAGTGGAGACATCTGTCTGACAGAACACCAGTGAAGTTTTATATCAACCGAGTCGAAGTGCTGATCTAGGATCTGTCTTACTAATTGTGTTCCTAGATCAATACTTCTCTGAGATGCAGGGGTGACCAGATCTTAGATCAGTACATCTAGTCAGACATTCCATGGACTCACAAAACCTCTAGAACAAACTAGAAAAGACCTCTGCAGAGTTTATTAAAATACAAATAAAATATATAACGCTCCTCTAAGCAGCTCAATTATAGCAGACCCTTGAAAGGGGAAAAAAATGGCATATTCCCTCTTTCTGCTGGCTGGCCAGTATGCTGTGCTGCTAGTCTGCATGCCTGCTGAGAAGGATTGGCTGCTGCCTAATCTAGGAAGGAATTTTCTTACCAAACAGAATTCAAGCATGATTATGTTGAGACAGCCATAAGGAGTGAGTGCAGGGTTGAGGGCAGGACTATGTAAGAAGGGTAGAACTAGGGGTTGTGGGTAAGGTATGGAGACAGGTGAGAAATAGCGTAGAGTAAGAGCTTCCTAGTGGAATGGTGCGGGGGCAAAAACTCAAGCCTTACGATACACCCACAACATCTCATACGATGTCTTACATGATCGAACGACTTTGGTAGCCGTGTCGCTCCGAGTACGACTAGCGGGCTGAGGCTGGTGGCAGGCCTCAACACCAACCTGACGGCAGTTTGTGGGAATCCTTATTTGCCTAGCCACACATAAAGAAGACTTCACACAAACGGCCACTGTTATGAGATCAGACTGACAAACACATCAGAAAACAGGTCTTGCCTGATATTGTAAGAGCACACTTACGTTTCTCATCATCCGCGTGCACTAACGACGCAGCTCGTGACAGAACATCCAAAGGCGTCTCCATTCTTCACAACAACCTGAAGTAGTAGAATTAGTTATTCATATGATTTATTTAAAATAGCTACAGTCTTTATGGACTATGAATAAAAATGGACTGCATGCTTATAGTGTTGCATGCATAATTCGGGCTATGCAGTCTGGGGAACGTGCTCGAAGGACGTACATGATTTATTAGCGTCTCGTGTCTAGTAGAATGTGTAATTTGTAACCACTAACAGAACTCGTGTGCGTTGGTGACGTCGCCCTGCCAGATCTGCACTGATGAATGAAAAATTGGACAAATCCCCTCTAGCACGCACTTCTCCCGTCCTCGTCTCCCCTCGATTCCCACACTTAACATTCCGAAGATACCTTTCTCCCTTTCGGTGATTCTTATACAGGACACGACTTTCGGAAAGAAGTTTTTGGCTACAAAACCTGACATTTCTCGTAAACAACTTTTACAACGGCTTCCATAGAAATAAAAGACTAACCCGGGAGGGTAGACATCCAATTATGCGCCATAACATAAGTTGGATGTGCGAATTACTCAACAATAAAACCCAAATCACACTCATAAGTCAGTTAACGTGGAATATCTGTCCCATACTGATTTCAGTTATGATAATTATAAAATGCTTTATTTTCCTTTTAGGATAATTTCCACGCAGCATGGGAATGCAATTCAAGTTTGCTACAATGTTTCACCATCGAACAAATAGTGTCGTTAGTAGCGTAGTCGCTACATCGTACATACCGCCTTTCCTTCGAGCGCCACTTTGGAATCTTCGGAATTATATTCGCACCGATTACAACTCTGAAGGAGAATCCTTTATCAGTGTAAATCCACAGAAAGGAGCCAGCTCAATGTTTTTGCGACCGAAGGGGGGGGGGAATGATCGGACCAACTTGTGAACTTCGTTGCAAACGAACGAGGAAGGGGGAAGAATGTTTGGAATGATAGAATTCTCTTCCTAGCAGGTGGTGAAAGTGGTGAGATCCCATTGGTCTAGCTCTACGAAATGATATCAGCATAAATTATCATAATTACATTGCATCACATCCTTTGCAGGTACATGACAAGGAAATAGTTTCAAAGCAGTTTTTGATAGCAAGATAGGCATGTGGTCCTTCTCCGTGTAACATAGTGGCTTGCACTCTGTAAACAATGCATCTCGCACCACGTAGTGTATAACACGTCAAGCAGTCCTTATGTGCTTTTATCAAAAAACGTACTAGCCACGTGAGTCAGCAGATAACCACTTTAAGCTCTGACTCTTTAAGCTGACTCATTTCCTGAGTAATAACACAGTCCATCACAAACACTGAAACCCCATGTAGCTGTCCACATAACCTTGCATATGAACTGTTCTGTGTGATTGTGAAGCTAACAAACACTAAATAAAAGACAAACCACCAGGACACAGAAACCATGTTAGAACATCTGTATTAAGTGCAGTGAGGGCGTGTGAACAGAGAGACAACTGAAGATCCCGTTCAAACAGATCAGTGATGACAAACACCACCACTAAGCCATAGGACTTCCCTGGTACAAATGTCGGTGACATACTCATCCTTCCGTGTTTTCCTTTTTACAACAGTGCCATCCTAGAAATGTCTGACTTACGCCAGTTGACAGATGTTTCACTGGCAGAGACTCGGACCAGCTGCGATGCTGACGGGACGGCGCTAAGACAACAAACAATGTCGAAGATCTGCAGGTGCCAGGGGTGTCATGACGACGATGACTGGCTGGGTGTCAACGAACGGCGCCAATCCAACGAGTAAATAAACCGAAAATAACATCTGATGAAAACAAAATAGAGGCAATAGGAAGACCAGCTGCTTTCAAATGTCCATTGTTCTGGGAATTTTCCCCTCAAAGCATTGTTCAGAGGGTGGTGGGTGCCAGTTGGTTGGTAGAGACATTTCAACAAGCAGTTCATCCAATCAGAAGACAGACTGAGAAAATCAAGGCGTTTTCCTTCTCCAGCCCTTCCACATCTTCTGGAGCTTCTTAACGCTATAAGACACAGACTTCCACACTCCTGTGTGAGGAGAACACAGTCAGCTGGGCTCTTCAAATCAGTCAACATTTTCGGACGACACCCTCACCATTACAGAAAACAAAAAAGCAACATAACTGACAGGTGAATAAACAGATTTTTTTTTTTTACCAGCAGTGGCGATTCCTTTGGCGGTCTGAGTTATGCTTGAAGTCTTCACTATGGACGATATCCCTGTAAAAGGACACAGTAAAGGACAAACTAAACATATTTTAAAATTAACACACATTTTGTAAACTGTAGAAATTATAATGGACCCAGACTCATAATTTCCTGCATTTCGTTTACACTTTGGTCACCTAGCAAAACTAAATTGTAGCGACTTACGAGACAATTAGGGGTAACTGCCTAGGGTGTTAGGCTGACAGGTCACAATGACCCAGGTTCAAGTCTTTCTCTGACTTTAGTACACTAGTGACAGAAGGCAGGTAAGGCCTCTGTCCACAGACACTAATGTGGTTTACATTGAGAACAGAATAACAGGTTCTTCACTTTGCCGCCTCTGGGATCTGATCCAACAACCTATCTGTTACCGGTCAAAAGCTCTGACCGCTGGATCTGGCAGCCCTTGTTGACCGTGTAATTCTTGCTGTAACCGGCTGTGAACTGTTTTATTGCCGTGCTCTGCTTGGTAGTAACCAAGGAAACGGAAGCTCGAAGGTCAAGGGATAGAACATTTCAAAGGGGATAGAAGAATATTCCTTCACACGATCTGACAACACGGAAATGAAACTCATTTGCCGACTTCCGGACATTGAAGAAAGGATGTGGTTCCCAGGGTAAAATGAGTTTTAACATCCCTGCCAGACGAGGTACCTTGTTGAACCACAAATCCACAGTCAGGGTCCTGGGCCACCTGCAGTAGGATCTCCTCCACGTCCCGGTTCTTCCCGGGGGGGTCCACAAGCCGTGTTATCCTCTGCTGCAGGGTCCTGGGGAGGGCCATTAGCTGGACAAACAGACCCTCTGGACTTTTATCTACCTAGAACATAAACACACACATCATACACCTACAACACAAACATTATACACCTACAACACACACATTATACACCTACAACACACACATTATACACCTACAACACACACAGAATATACAGTACAACTAAAGAAAAACACATTATACAGCTACAACACACACATTATACACTGCAATCCGGAAAGTATTCAGACCCCTTGACTTTTTCCACATTTTGTGGAAGACTTTTATTCTAAAATGGATTACATTTTTTTTCCGCTCAGTCATCTACACGTGATTCCTCATAATGACAAAGCAAAATCAGATGTTTTAAATGTTTTAAAAATGTATGAGAAAAACTGAAACATCACATTTACATAAGTATTCAGACCCTTTGCTATGACACCGGAAATTGAGCTCAGGTGCATCCTGTTTCCACTGAACATCGTTGAGATATTTTTACAACATGATTGGAGTCCACCTGTGGTAAATTCAACTGATTGGACATTATTTGGAAAGGCACACAGCTGCCTATATAAGGTTCCATTGTTGACAGTGCATGTCAGAGGGTTAACCAAGCCATGAGGGCCATGGAACTGTCCGTAGAGCTCCGAGACATGATTGCGTCGAGGCACAGATCTGGGGAAGGGTAACAAAAACATTAGTGCCACTACAGGTCCCCAAGAACACAGTGGCCTCCATTTTTAAATATGATTTGAAGCATGATGGCAGGAGCACCATGCTATAGGGATGCTCCTCAGTGGCAGGGACTGGACGACTGATCAGGGATGAGGAAAGGATGAAGAGAAAAACAGAGAGGTAATTGGAGAAAACCTCATCCAGAGCACACAGGACCTCGGATTAGGACAAAGATTTTTTTCAGCGCAACAACAAACCGAAGCAAACAGCAAAGACAATGCTGGAATGACCTCAGGACAAGTCAATGAAAGACTCTGAGTGGCCCAGAAAAAGCCCAGAGTTGAACCCCATTGAACATATATAAGATCTGCAAGGAAGAATGCAAGAAACTGCCAAAATTCAAAAGCCATACCCAAGGACACTCAAATCTGTGACCACTGCTAAAGGCTCTTCTACAAATAACAGAATTAAGGGTCTAAATACTAAATGACGTTTTTATTTTCAATAAATTGGCACAAATGTCTAAAAATTTAATTTTCACTTTTGGGTTTTGTATGTAATCAGAAATATATTAACTCTATAATGCAACAAAATGTGGAGCAGTTCAAGTGGTCAGAACACTTTTTCAAAAACACTTTAAAACACATTATACAACCAAAACAAACATCTCACCTCCAACTTCCCTTGTTGAGGCTTGTACACCACCTGAGGACACTCCTGTAGGATATTGTTGTACAGGATGCGGAAATGTTGCAAGTTGTCTTTGACGATGTTAGCTACCTTGGACCTGTCTTCTCCAATCACCATCCTGAAATCCCCTTGGGGGGCGGGACAAAGGACAGTTTAACAACCAACCACCCTTAGCAGAGCCGAAAACTGCCAGCCACAACACCACAATGGGAGGAGGGGGGTTGGAAGTGATTCTCTCCTTGTGTGCTCACAAATTTTGCTCTGTACAGAGAAATAATTTACTTTTAAATCAACAGTGCTGGAGTTAGTAACGTATCATTGGATACTGATGGAGGGTCAGATTAAAGTGATTAAAGGGATATTTTGAGAGTTTGGCTAAGAGGCACTTCATACATTTCCCTGCAATCAGGTGAACTTGTGGATACCATTTTTATGTCAGTTCCAAATAGGTTTCTATCAAACGTTTGTTCAGTTGCTTACTAGTAAAAGCAGAATGAGAAATGATTCAGGAACAGCTAGCATGGGTCAGTATACTGTGGCCTGGCAGTTAGAGCGTATGACAAGAAACGTCACGGTTGCTAGGTCAAATCTGAAAATAAGCAAATAAAATCAATCATTCTGTTCTTGATTCATTCACAAGGGGGTTAGTAGAACAAATGCCTGATTGGCAAATCCCATACTTCAAGATATTTACATGGCAACGGGGAGCAGAGCCCAATACTACAGATCAGGTTTGAAGAGTTAGCGAGGTAACTTGGGAAAACCCTTAAGTTCAACAGGACAGGAACTCCCCTTACAGCCAGGACAGTTTCTATGGAAACCTGTCCTCTAATACTCCGGGACAGATTAACTGACTGAACTCACGTTGAATAAAATGACTGCCCGGTGAGTTGGACATACTATATTCAATTTCCCTCCCTGTAAAACAGTGTCTTCATCCACTTCATTTGAGAAAGACAACAAATTGTATTTAAAATGTTTTGTTTTGGTGTTTACAAAAATATCCATCAAATAGCACATATGTTTGAATGTTAAGGCACATTAAAAGTTTTGTAAGGCTATACAATTATTTTATTGCCAGAAGGGAAACATTTTTATTATTACGTTTAATGCCATGTTTAATGTCCATTGGTGTTGAACATGCAAATGTTTCCCACTGATTGATAAAATAACTGTAAGAAAACATTTTACTCTGCATTAATTTTGAAATGCATCCTGTCACAACAAAATTTTTAAGGTGCTATTTTAAAATATTTTTATTAACCCTCAACAGATTTGATTAATACATGACCAAATCAGGGTGTCTGATTTTACTGGTCCTTAACTCTCAGGACAGTCACATAGTGTAAGCCTGGGGTTAACCTGCCCCAGAGCAGGTTAATACCAAATGATTAGTTGCCAGAGAAATGTGCCTGGCTAAAACATGACACTTTTACATGACTGGCTATCCCTTGTTGAACTCAAGAATTGACCAAAGTCACTCCTCGAACCTGATAGGCAGCATGCCCTAGCCGAGTGATGTAACCACAGTCACCAGCGTAGGAGAGGCCGGCTATCTGCAGGAAGAGGTCCTCCTCAGAGAAGCTCTCAGGTAGCATGAGGAAGGAGGCGGTCACAGCGCTCTTCAGGTTGCCCACCAACGCAGCACGCAGCTTCCCGTTCTCACCCTGAGCCAAGATCTTAACCTAGACGAGAACACAACAACAACATCATCATCATCATCACCTACAGAGTCAGAGGGGTGTAAACACACAGCATACATGAGGATCACGTGAAAGGTTGTGTCGTTAACCACTGCATCACAGAGCTGTACATTTGCCAGCTGTCAGTATAGCCTCTTGTCTCTATGTCTCTATGAACAAATCCTCTTTCGCCACCAGCCGTTTTAATAGTTAATTGGCCATTCGTGAATGACACTGATACAGTTAAACTGACTAACATTTCTTACTAAGTTTACCTCCACCACAAATAGTGTCTATGTATTGCGTTTGCCACTGGCCGTTTTAACAGCGTATTAGCCAGTAATAAGCTTTACCGGTATCTATTAACTTACTGGAATAGTCATAAGAATTGAGCAATTGCTAGCGAGTCTGCCAAAGCTAATTCATGGCATAAGAACGTATTTTTTTTCTTTCATGGCAAAACAACATACTTTTTCTTTCATTTGTGAATGACATTTATACAATAACTATCAATAAAGGCGACAATAACTAACTTTTTCATCAAGTGAAAAGACGAGAGAATCGTGGAATCTACCAGAAATAATTAATAAATGTTGTTGCTCTCAATAAATTCAAACTTGAGAGGCACTGTCTTTAACCACTACGCCACGGCATTACACGTTTCAGCAGTCGCTAGACTCCATTGAGGCTTGTGTTAAACTGACTAACGTTTCTTATTAAGTTTACCTCCACCATAGTGTCTATGAACTGTATTGCTTTTGCCACTGGCTGTTTTAACAGCTTATTAGCCAGTAATAGGCTTACTACTATCTACTAACTTCCTAGGAATAATCATAAGAATTAAGCAATTGCTAGCGAGACTGAAGATGAACTTTTCCATGCCAGAAACAGTCGCAATATAACCGTATACAGTTTCAGTTAAGGCTTACTATAACATAACTACTGTATGTTAAGCCAGCAAATGTGTTTGTCTATCCTGACCTAAAACGCATGCACGGATGCGTACTTCCAAAATCCACCAGAAACAGTCGCAATATAACAGTAAACTGTTTTATTTCAGGCTTACTATAATGTAGATACTAACGGTTTTAGCCCGCAAAGTTTCCGTCTATACGTAATAATTCATAATGCGTACTTCGCTTCGCCTGCGAGGAGATACGAACTCGGGACCTATAGTTTACAAGTCCGCGTCTCTAACCACTACGCTATTTAACGAGGGGCAGTCAGTCAGTCAGTGACTCACTCACTCACTCAGTAAGAGACATTCGCTCTTCTTGGCCGGCTCCGCTTACGCGGTCCGGCAAAAACACCTACTGCCCCCACATGGTTCCAAAGTGGTACTGTATCCCTGATGAGTTAAATAGTGAGTAGTCAACAGCAGTCCCTGGACATGAACCTTTTTAATGACAACGACTGGGTGGGTTCGGGTTGGTTAGGGTTAGATGTCCTGTCTGGGATTTTGGGTCACTGACCGGTTTGTGCAGTCTGCCAGCCACATACATGGTCTTCCAGTGGAGTAAATCGTCAGTGAGAGAGTCAGTACTAATCACGCCATACTTAATGATCTGTTGAGAGAGAGGGAGAAACACTGTCATTCTCACTCATAGCTATTTACACATTACTGCACATATAGCACCAAATTTGCCTTTATCCTTTGACTTAACTTGTTTGTAATGTTTACTTAAAATTGTAGACTGAGGTTTTTACTTTATTTTATTTCACTTTCACCTTTGTAACTTATTACAGCTTTTTATTATTATTTTCCACTTTCTTTGGCAATGTGAACAAATGTTTTCCATGCCAATTAAGCACTTAAAATTTTAAAACTGAAGCAGAGAGCAAAACAAAGTGATACAGACGAAGAGCAAGACAGAAAGAACCAGAGAGGGAGAGAGACAAAAAGCAATACAGATATTAAGCCCTTTACAAATTGTGTTAAAACCCAACATTCAAGGTAAATCCCAAGACAATCACAGATAAAAACACAACAATAAAAACTAAAATGATACAAGAGCCCAGGAGAGATTAAAAAAAGAGGTTAAGATTTTAGTAAACTGTTGCATGTGAAGCCTGAATCACACAGAGCTTCATAAGATAGTTCAAGTTCAAATACTGGTTTATTGACATTACCTATCTTGCCTTTTTTGTGAGAAACTGAGTCAGAGCAAGGGGACGCTTTCTCGATCTTGAGAATACAGCTCGTTTAATTTCCCTTGCACAGCAGGGTGAGTGCAAGGAGGTTACTAACATTTGAGAAATGCCCCAGTTTTAGTTTGGGACCAGTGCTAATATCATCTCCTCATAGATGTATCTTAGCATCAGCGATGTCTTCATGCAAGTCATTCACCCAAATGTTGAACAAGACAAAAATTACATCTAGAGGTTTGTGTCTTGGTGTAACGACTAAGGTGTTAGGTCACAATGACTCTATTCTTTCTCTGACTTTGCTACACTGGTGTCAGAAGACACATAGGCCCCAGTCCATCAATGCCTTCTCTACCTAGAAAAACACTTACCTTTCCATCCACGGGCACTAACGTGTTGTAGTAAACTCCAGCCCCATGTTCCTGTATCCGGCTGATCTTCCTCGGCCCCAGGAACTTCAACAAAGAGTAATGTTTTCTGTTCTGCATCAGGTTCATAGTATGCCATGTTACTGGGTCGTCCACCACTAACACAAAGTCCAGCATGTTTTTCTGAGGGGGGGGGGGGGGGGGG
>JACXGI010011424.1:0-25040 GCA_016801175.1 Esox masquinongy | reverse complement strand
GGAAAATGTGTTATGGTCTGATGAAACCAAGGTTGAACTTTTTGGCCATAATTCCAAAAGGTATGTTTGGCGCAAAAACAACACAGCACATCACCCAAAGAACACCATACCCACAGTGAAGCATGGTGGTGGCAGCATCATGCTTTGGGGCTGTTTTTCTTCAGCTGGAACCGGGGCCTTAGTCAGGGTGGAGGGAATTGAACAGTTCCAAATACCAGGCAATTTTGGCAGAAAACCTTCAGGCATCCGTTAGAAAGCTGAAGATGAAGAGGAAGTTCACCTTTCAGCACGACAATAACCCAGAGCACACATCCAAATCCACAAAAGCATGGCTTCACCAGAAGAAGATTAACGTTTTGGAATGGCCCAGCCAGAGCCCAGACCTGAATCCAATTGAACATCTGTGGGGTGATCTGAAGAGGGCTGTGCACAGGAGATTTTCTCGTAATCTGACAGATTTAGAGCGCTTTTGCAAAGAAGAGTGGGCAAATATTGTCAGGTCAATATGTGCCATGCTAATAGACACCTACCCAAAAAGACTGAGTGCTGTAATAAAATCAAAAGGTGCTTCAACAAAGTATTAGTTTAAGAGTGTGCACACTTATGCAACCAGATTATTGTGAGTTTTTTATTTTTTATTTTTCCCCCTCAAATATTTCAGTTCCTTTTTATATTGACTTGTTCACGTTATAGGTCACATTAAAGGTGGAAAAAGTTCTGACATGATTTATCTTTGTCTCATTCTTTTACATCACAAGAACCTGGCATTTTAAAAGGGGTGTGTAGACTTTTTATATCCACTGTATATATATATATATATATATATATATATATATATATATTTTTTTTTTTTTTTTAATTTTTTTTTTTTTTCAAATAAGCTGTATAAAGGCAGTTTTAGGCTGTATTTATAATTTTTTTTGTCTCCCACATTACCTGTGATAGGCAGCCTATCTCTTACGAGTCAGTCTGTCTCTGAATTATTAGGCAGTCTCTATAATTATGAACTTTTAAGCTAGTAGTAAGATGTTTAGGTTAGGATGTGTTATAATAGTTCATATAGATCCATGGTAAACTGCAGAACATGCACTATACACAATATATACCGATCATAACATTATGACCACTGACAGGTGAAGTGAATAACACTGATAATCTCGTTATCATGGCACCTGTCAGATGGTGGGATTAATTAGGCAGCAAGTGAACAATCTGTCCTCAAAGTTGATGTGTTAGAAGCAGGAAAAATGGGAAAGCGTAAAGATCTGAGCGACTTTGACAAGGGCCAAATTGTGATGGCTAGACAACAGGGTCAGAGCATCTCTAAAACTGCAGCCCTTGTGGGGTGTTCCCGGTCTGCAGTGGACAGCACCTATCAAAAGTGGTCCAAGGAAGGAAAAGCGGTGAACCGGCGACAGGGTCATGGGCAGCCAAGGCTCACTGATGCATGTGGGGAGCGAAGGCTGGCCCTGTGGTCTGGTCCAACAGACGAGCTACTGTGGCTCAAATTGCTGAAAAAGTTAATGCTGGTACTGATAGAAAGATGTCAGAACACGCAGTGCATCACAGTTTGTTGCGTATGGGGCTGCATAGCCGCAGAATAGTCAGGGTGCCCATGCTGACCCCTGTACTGCCGAAAGCGCCTACAATGGGCACGTAAGCATCAGAACTGGACCATGGAGCAATGGAAGAAGGTGGCCTGGTCTGATGAATCACCTTTTCTTTTACATCAAGTGGATGGTCAGGTGCATGTGTGTCACTTACCTGGAGAACACATGGCACCAGGATGCACTATGGGAAGAAGGCATGCTGACGGAGGTAGTGTGATGCTTTGGGCAATGTTCGGCTGGGAAACCTTGGGTCTTGCCATTCATGGGATGTTACTTTGACACGTACCACCTTCCTAAGCATTGTTGCAGACCATGTGTAGCCTTTCATGGCAACGGTATTGCCTGATGGCATTGGCCTCTTTCAGCAACATAATGCGCCCTGCCACAAAGCAGAAATGGTTCAGGAATGGTTTGAGGAACACAACAACATGTTCAAGGTGTTAACTTGTCCTCCAAATTCCCCAGATTTCAATCCAATCGAGCATCTGTGGAATGTGCTGGACAAACAGGTCCAATCCATGGAGGCCCCACCTCGCAACTTACAGGACTTAAAGGATTTGCTGCTAACGTCTTGGTGCCAGATACCACAGCACACCTTCAGAGTTCTAGTGGAGTCCATGCCTCAAAGGGTCAGGGCTGTTTTGGCGGCAAAAGGGAGACCTACACAATATTAGGCAGGTGGTCATAATGTTATGGCTGATCGCTGTATATTTATCTGTGTAATTGTTAACATTTAAGAGTTAATCTGTCTCATAACATAATGTATACATGTGTGACTGTACTCTTATATGCTATGAAGCTGCTGCATCTTGTTATGTGAATAAACCTGGTTTGACCTTTCTGACCTCAGAGTTCATTATGGTTATGTTCTTTTCATTTTCAGTGGTTATCAGTATTGCTACTCATCCTGTCGGTGGCAGAATCATCTATCTAGACTGTTACATCCTATGTTTGGATTATTACATACTGAATACTTATTCTAGCAAACATTATTTGTGTCAGCACCTAACATCAATACATTATGGTACAATACATCAGTACTTAATTCTTGTCATAACATTTTATAAAAAAATCTAAAATAAAAAGCCACAAAAATGAATTTACACATTGTTAAACTACATACTCTCCCCCCTATAATAAATGAATGGGGCATAGGAGTACTATAAAATGTATTGTACTATTTATGATTCAATAATTGATCTTGAGAGACAATGACCAGACATGGATACAATCTCTTTTCAACAACACAGACATCAACACCAATACAGTAGATTAATCAAACTGTATCACTGCAGTAGCGTGGGTAAACCCCACGCTTCCCAATACCAGTATAAACTCTGCAGTCCTTGTACAGCTCTCTGCAGTACAAACACATCTGAACTGAAAAGCCTACCCGTGCCTCTCTTTTAAACTTCTCGGAAAATCTGGTTCAGTCTACCTCACCTGCTCAAAAACAGAGAAAACAAGAAAGAATATTACAAAGGCATAAACAACAAAAAATAAATATCATTCAAAAATAGCATACAAATACAAGGGATAAATGCTCTATGTGTAATATAGACCAATAGATTGTTTAGCATGTGACATTTGTGTGTGCTGTAGATTATTTATCATTAGTGATATTATTAGTAGCATTGCTGCTGCTGTTGTTATTACAGATGCTGTTATGATTATTGTTGCTTTTCATTATGATGGTTATTGCAAATCAAGAAATGTCCAATTTGAGCCGGCTTTACAAGCTCTGTGACTAGATGTGACTGATTTTAAAGCTACGCCAAAGGTAAAATTGGTCGTTGAAATTATCATACGACTAAAATAAGATCACATTTGATAGTATGCAAGCTTAATAAATGAGGTCCATTGACTGTGAGTTTACAAATGTCTCATACAATCATTTATATCTCAGTGATGTGCATACTAGCCATGTGGGTTAGTAGACAGAATACAAAACAACACACAGACACAACTAAAGGTGCCATCCAACAGTACTTTACTTACCATCCAACCATGCAAAATGGGCCCTGTCCATGAAGCTCCGCTCACTTATTATGTCTCAGAAGAGACAGCAGGTGAGGGAGAGGCGCAGATAGACTGTATCATCCTCAGCCAGGACCACCTCCAAGCAGATGTCCTCCTGGACATTTTGTGGCATCTAAAGGTACAGAAAATGTTTGACGCTTACAACGAAATTAGCATACAATGCATTATGTGGATGCTGTCACTGTTAAATGTTTTATCTTCTTGTAAATTCCGCTAAGATCCAGATGGTTTACCTGTAAAAGGGCAGCACTGTCTAGTGGTTAAAAAAAAGAATATCAACAGACAAACAGTGTCAGTGCTGCAGAAGTGCTTTACAATAACACACATTTTCATGCATTAATGATGTGCAGGTAAGGTGGGTTTGTGAGGTTTTAGGTAGTTGACAATAATGGATGCCAGCTGGAAGAAGGGGGGGGTGCTACACAAACTGGAAAGAAACACCAGGTGGCAAGAGTGGGGCTTCATCTCCAAGAGTCAAGTCAGCAGAAGAATATGCATTTAGACATAGAAAAGCACCCTGCAGGCAACTATGGCTTTCAGTATTGAGTGTTGATGTGTCATTGGCTGGAGCTTAATTTCTGCAATATCATGAAGTGATCATTACATAAAAAAACAGTACACAGAAGGATGTGCAATTTTTAATTAGTAGCCAATTATGTACACAGAAGTAGGTTGCATGGTCAAAGTACTTAGCTAATCAGAAAGTATAATCTTAAATTAACAGTTTTATATACAGTAGTGTGTGATGTAACGGCTGTAAGTACAGTGATGTGTGTATGTATCCAGATATACCAGAAGCAGTTGATATTCTTCCGTCCTCTTCTTGACATAGCAGTGTTCCTCCAGGAGGTCTGCAGCAGTCTAGAACACATTAATCTATGTTGTAATGATCTGTAATTATCAGAAGGGCAGATGAGGCCTAATGTACAATAAAGGGTAGCTTCTTCATTTTTGATTTCTGTTGTCACATATAAGGATGGTGATCTGACTCGACTACATTGGGTAACATCATGCCTGTTTACTAACAGTTTAAAAACAACCTAAAATGACATTCAGGGAAAATGAGAAGGGGATTTTTTTAAGCTACCATCTTCATGACATTATGACAGTACACACAAGGATGTGCAATTTTTAATTAGTAGCCAATTACATACACAGCAATAGGATGCATGGTCAAAGCACTTAGCTAATGAGAAAGTATAATCTTAAACTAGACAAGTACATTTCCTGAAGAAAATGTGGTGTGCTTGCTAGCGGTTTAAAAAGTATTAATGGTTAGAAATAGTGTTTACCTATCGAAAGGTTTGGAGTCTGTATTTTTTAAGGCTCAAGAGATACTGTTGGTGAGGGTAATTAGCATAAATTAGCATACATGACATTGCTAAAGCTAAATAAAAGTGTTACCAATGACAGATCTCGTGTCCGTAGCTCGAACGGTTCAAAATATACAGCCTAGTAGTTAATTAACACTAATTACGCTAATTAGCATACGTAAAATCGATAACCGTTCCAGAGTTTGCAGTGGGGATAGCTTAAACGTGTGAAACAAAGATGGTTTTGTGTCTGTAGCTCCAACGGTTCAAAATATACAGCCTAGTAGTTAATATAAACTAATAACGCTAATTAGCATATGTAAAATTACTAACCGTTTCAGAATTTGTAGTGGGGATAGCTTAAACGTGTGAAACAAAGTTGGTTTTGTGTCTGTAGCACGAATGGATCAAAAGATACAGCCTAATAATTAATTAACGTTAATAACGCTAATTAGCATACGTAAAATCAATTACTGTTTCATAAAAAGCAGTGGGTATAGCCTGAACGTGTGAAACAAAGTTGGTTTCATGTCTGTAGCTCCAACAGTTCAAAAGATACAGCCTAATTGTTAATTAATGGTAAATACACTAATTAGCATACGTAAAATCAATAAAGGTTTCATTAAATGAACTGGGGATAGTCTAAACTTTTGAATGAGAGTCAGTTTTTTCTGTAGCTCGAATGGTTCAAAAGATACAGCCTAATAACAAATTAATGCTGAATACGCTAATCAGCATAGGTAAAGATACAGCCTGATAGTTAATCAACACTAATTATGCTAATTAGCATCTGTAAAATTAATAAACCTTTCATCATATAAACTGGGCATAGGCTAAACGTGTGAAACAAAGTTGGTTTTGTGTCTGTAGCTCAAACGGTTCAAAATATACAGCCTAGTAGTTAATATGAACTAATAATGCTAATTACCATATGTAAAATCGCTAACTGTTTCTTAATTTGCAATGGGGATAGCTTAAACGTGTGAAATAAAGTTGGTTTCGTGTCTGTAGCACAAACGGTTCAAAAGATACAGCCTAATGGTTAATCAACACTAATTATGCTAATTACGCTAATTAGCATACGTAAAATCAATAAAGGTTTCATCATATGAACTGGGCATAGGCTAAACGTGTGAAACAAAGTCGGTTTCGTGTCTGTAGCACGAACGCTTCAAGAGTCATTCTCAGTTATATCCTAACGATGTAAATTAGCAATTATACAGTCAATTGTTTATAAACATGTAATAGAATTCTTATTTGGGATAGCCTCAAACCGTTAAAGTTGTTATCAAAGGTTGATTGGCCCTAAAGCATTTTTTAATTGAAACCTCTGTATTACTTTGGCACTCATTGAAACATGTTAATTTATGCAAGCTTTGAATGTTAATTATTACAAAAATAAACATAGTATCAAAAATCTGAATAAAAGCAACTCGAGTTGGGCCAGACTGAACATCTTGGCGTTGGTTTGGACATAGCTTAAAAAATGTAGGAGGAGATGCGTCTAGAATTTTTGACTTTTTTACCATTCAAGTCTATGGACACTTTTTTCCATTGTAATACATTGGTGGCTAATTTAAATATTGATATAGTTTAAAAGTGTTGCGCATGCAGGTACCCTGTATGTGCATTTGTGTTTTTCCCCTCCTGCCGTTTCCCCAGGTGTCTCTTATGTTCCTGATTGTGCTCGTTGGTGTTTCCCACCTGGCAGTCATGAGTGCAGCGCCTGACCACTGAGGTGGACCAATCGGTGGACACCCCTCCTAATTGCACCACCTGTTCCTTTTTCCATTACCCAGTCGCATCACACATCCCTGGTTTAAAAACCCAGTCAGTTGGTTCTCCCAGAGAGACTCTTTTGATTTACCCCACATGGACATACACTCTTGAGATACATACCTTTTTGATAGACAGACACTTGGTTCATACATACATCACTTAGTTTAGCACATACATCTCACTTTGTCCTGTTTCATGTGAGTATGTATTGCTGTGGTGTTTTGTTTGGTGTTGTCTAGTCAATTGTTTGCTGTGTGCTGTTTAGTTCTTGTTCAACCTGTGTGATTTGTTTATCCCCGTGTCCCTGGTAAAAGAGGGTTTTTAGCAAGTCGCCCTTGGGCATACACAACCCGTAGGAAAACTTTGTCTAAAAACACTAGTTAGAACTGAGCGGACCACCCACTGTATTTTTTGTATTGGTTAGAAGTCAGCCAAGCGGTTCTTGAGGCAGGCAAGTTCAGTTTAGGGGTGTTTTAACTATATTATTTCATTTCTTGGGTCCAGCTCAGCCCATTTTCCCTACCCCGTTACCGTGTGTTTATAATAAATGTTTTATGTTTGACGGTAGCTTTGGTTGTCTGTGTCGTTTGTTCTCACTGTTCATTTACACTACACTAATTTGCATGAGTTTTATGTTAAGGGTCTCTGTACCGTCCACCCTAGACTGCTAGAGCCACAGGGTTCGTAACAAAAAGTATAATAGGTATCAAAAAGATCTGCTCAAGCAACCTGAGTTCGAGCACGTGGGACGTTTTGGAGTTGGTTTTGTGTTTATAGCTTTTACCGTTTAGGCTGTAGAGCTGGAGGAATAATAATAATAATAATAATGAGAAGAAGAATTATGGGAGAAACCTACAGTTGTGCTTTGCCTTTGGCAAGCACACCTAACTAGACAAGTACATTTCCTGAAGAAAACGTGGTGTTCTTGCTAGCTGTTTAAAAAGTATTTATGGTTTGAAATTTTGTTTACCTATCGAAAGGTTTTGGAGTCTGTATTTTTTAAGGCTCAGTAGATACTGTTGGTGAGTGTAATTAGCTTAAATTAGCATACATGACATTGTTAAAGCTAATAAGCGTTACCAATGACAGATCTCGTGTCTGTAGCTCGAACGGTTGAAAATATACAGCCTAGTAGTTAATTAACACTAATTATGCTAATTAGCATACGTAATATCAATAACCATTTCATAATTTCAAGTGGGGTTACCTTAAACCTGTGAAACAAAGTTGCTTTCATGTCTGTATCTCAAATGGTTCAAAACATACAGCCTAAACGTTAACCCTTATTATGCAAATTAGCATACATAAAATCAAACAACTTTTCCTAATTTGAAATTAGGGATAGCCTAAACTGTTAAAACAAAGTTGGTTGCGTGTCTCTATCTCAAACGGTTAAAAAGATACAGCCTAATGGCAAATTAATGCTAATTACGTAAATTAGCATGTGTAAAATTGATAACAGTTTCATAATTTCCGGTGGGGATAGCTTAAACCTGTAAACCAAAGTTGGTTTCGTGTCCGTAGCTCAAATGGTTCCAAATATACAGCCTAAATGTTAATTAACACTAATTACGCAAATTAGCATACATAAAATCAAACTACTTCTCCTAATTTGAAAAAGGGATATCCTAAACTGGTGAAACAAAGTTGGTTTCGTGTCTGTAACTCGAACGGTTCAAAAGATACAGCCTAATTGCTAATTAATGCTAATTACGCAAATTAGCATATGTAAAATCAATAAACGTTGCCAAATTTGAAGTAGGGATAGCCTAAATTGGTGTAACAAAGTTGGTTTCGTGTCTGTAGCTCGAACGGTTTAAAAGATACAACCTAACAGTAAATTAACGGTAATTACGCTAATTAGCATTTGTAAAATCAATTACCGTTTCATAATTTGCAGTGGGGATAGCCTAAATGTGTGAAACAAAGTTGGTTTCGTGTTTTGTAGCTCAAACAGTTCAAAAGATACAGCCTAATAATTAATTACATTAATTAGCATACGTAAAATCAATAAAGGTTTTATTACATGAACTGGGGATAGCCTAAACTGGTGCAACAACATCAGTTTTGTGTCTGTAGCTCGAGCAGTTCAAAAGCTACAGCCAAGTAGTTAATTTACGCTAATTACGCAAATTTGCATACGTAAAATCAAAGAATTTCTAATAATTTGAAAGGATAGCCTAAACTGGTAAAACATAAGTTGGTTTCGTGTCTGTAGCTTGAAAGGTTCAAAAGATACAGTGTAATAGTTAATTCACGCTAATTACGCTAAGTAGCATACGTAAAATCAATAAACGTGTCATTACATTAAATGGGAACAGTCAAAACTCTAGAATGAGAATCAGTTTCATGTAGCTTGAATGGTTGAAAAGATACAGCCTAATGGCTAATTCATGCTAATTATGTAAATTACCATATGTAAAATCAATAAACGTTTCCTAATTTGAAGTAGGGATAGCCAAAACCAGTGTAACAACGTTGGTTTTGTGTCTGTAGCTCGAACGGTTCAGAAGATACAGCTTAATAGTTCAAAAAGTGGTTTAAAAGCTACAGCCAAGTAGTTAATTTACGCTAATTATGCAAATTTGCATACGTAAAATCAAAGAACCTCTCCTAATTTGAAGGAGGGATAGCCTAAACTGGTAAAAAATAAGTTGGTTTCATGTCTGTAGCTTGAATGGTTCAAAAGATACAGCATAATAATTAATTAATGCTAATTACGCTAATTAGCATTCATAAAATCAATAAACATTTCATTATATGAACTGGGGATAGTCTAAACTTTTGAATTAGAGTCAGTTTTTTTCTGTAGCTCGAAAGGTTCAAAAGATACAGCCTAATAACAAATTAATGCTGAATATGCTAATCAGCATAGGTAAAGACACAGCCAATAGTTAATCAACACTAATTATGCTAATTACGCTAATTAGCATATGTAAAATCAAGTAGCGTTTCATAAATTACAGTGGGTATAGCCTAAACATGTGAAACAAAGTTGGTTTCGTGTCTGTAGCACGAACGGTTCAAGAGTCATTCTCAGTTATATCCTAACGATATAAATTAGCAATTATACAGTCAATTGTTTATAAACATGTAACAGAATTCTTATTTAAAATAGCCTCAAACTTTTAAAGTTGTTATCAAAGGTTGATTGGCTCTGTATTACTTTTGCTCTCATTGAAACACATGTTAATTTATGCAAGATTTGAATGTTAATAATTACAAAAGTAAACATAGTATCAAAAATCTGAATACAATCAACTCAAGTTGGGCCAGACTGAACATCTTGGCGTTGGTTTGGACTTGATAGCTTAAAAAATGTAGGAGGAGATGCATCTAGAATTTTTGACTAAGTATAATAACTATCAAAAAGATCTGCTCAAGCAACCTGAGTTTGAGCATTAGGGACGATTTGGAATTGGTTTCTTTGGCAAGCACACCTAATAATAATAATAATAATAATAATAATAAGTATGGGAGAAACCTATATTTGTGCTTTGCCTTTGGCAAGCACACCTAATAATAATAATAATAATAATAATAATAATAATAAGTATGGGAGACACCTACAGTTGTGCTTTGCCTTTGGCAAGCACACCTAATAAGAAGTATGGGAGAAACCTATAGTTGTGCTTTGCCTATGGCAAGCACACCTAATAATAATAAGAAGAAACCTATAGTTGTGCTTTGCCTTTGGCAAGCACACGTAATAATAATAATAATAGTAAGTATGGGAGAAACCTATAGCTGTGCTTTGCCTTCGGTAAGCACACCTAATAATAACTAGATTTGAACATTACAAGTAAAGTTACTGGGGCATGCATCTACGCTTTCAAAGTAAGTTTTAGCCGGTTCATTGGTACACCAAACTTTGAACAATTATACATTTTTCAAGTATGAAAAGTATTTGAAAGCTTATATCCATGTTTGTATAAAAGTAGCAAAATTTCTGTTGGTATGATTACTCCAGTCGCAGGATCTTATGTTTGGTAAAATACTTTTTCTTAAGTGTTTTCTTATTTGAATATGTGAGAAGTGTTGTTACATATAAGTATATCCATGTCTGTGTATCTGTTTCGGAAAGTATATTCCATTGGAGCCGTTATTGAAAAGAAGCAAAAATCCTGTTTCTGTGGTTCTCTCTGATCAGAATATCTTGAGTTTGGTCAAATACTTTTTAGCATTTTTTTCCAGATATGAATAGTTGAAATGTTTAGCTCCTTTTAGGTAAATCCATGTCGGGGTATCTGATTTTGGAAGTATTATACATTGGAGTTTCTGAACAAATTAACTCACTGGAAGTGTGTTCAACGGCTGCTTTTTGGGAACGATTGCCAATGCTTAAAAACTTGTTTCTATGGTTACTGCGGTTGCAATATCTTGTGTTTGGCAAGATATATTTTTGTAATTTTTTCAGATGGAAATAGCTGAGTAGAGAAATATAAGAAATACTTGTATTGTTTATCTTGCTGGGAAAGTGAGTTAAACTGCTGCTTTTTTGGAGATATTGCTTAAAAACGTGTTGTTATGGTTAATGTGGTTGCAATATCTCAAGTTTGGTTAGAGATATTTTTGTAATTTTATCAGATGGAAATAGCTGACAAGCAGAGGAATATATAAAATAATTGTACTTTTTGCCTATCTTGCTGGGAAAGTGAGTTGAACGGCAGTAGTTTGTGAAATATTGCTACAAATCGTGTTGCTATGGTTACTGCCGTTGCAATATTGAGTTTGATAAGAGATATTTTCATTTTTTTTTCTGATTCTTGTAGGTGAAAGGTAGAGGTACATTTATGTGAAGCAGTCCCAGATAACAAAAAGTATCCGCACCAGATCCATGCCGGATGTATTGCAACATCTGTTCCGGATGCGTGTAACGGACCCAGCCCGGGGTCCAGATGCACAACGGGCCAATGCCGATACAGATCTGGAATCCAGATCTAAAACAGACTTGGGCCCGCATAGGCCCAGCTCAGACCCCAAAAAGCTGAGACCACAACTGAGACCACACACTTCCCGGAGCATTCAGGAAGAGGATGACGTAAAAAGTCCTCAATGTAAGTGTTATGGTCTTCCAGCATGCTCTGTACTGTCTGCAGCCTTGGAATGTTCTCTGCGACCACATCTGTAGTCAGATGCAAGATTAAACTGATGGGCTACTGCATGCATTTTGTGATCAATCAATCAAATGGATTTTATAAAGCCCTTTTTACATCAGCAGTTGTAACAAATTGCTTATACTAAACACCCAGCCTGAAACCCCAAAGAGCAAGCAACAACAGGGTTGATGCACAGTGGCTAGGAAAAACTCCCTAAAAGGGACGAAATTTAGGAAGAAACCTAGAGAGGAACCAGGCTCTGAGGGTTGGCCAGTTCTCTTCTGGCTGTGCCAGGGGAACATTTTAAGAGTATTATTTACAAAGGAAAACTGACCCTACTCCCCTGGCACAATGATATAGAAGTGTAAAACATTGGGACTGAGACAGGGGTGCTATTTTTTAAGCAATGTGGTGAAAAAGTTACTCACCTCAACCAATTAGATTTGGAGAAAAAAATGGCAGGGTTTGTGACCACTCTGAGATGCTGAAGACAATGAGAGAAAGAAAAAAATATAATGTGATTAGACCTAGGCACAAAACTAATAGAAAACATCTCAAGGAACGTGCAGCTGTAACTTTACACACCAGTTATATGGTGTGTGGATGCTACTGTATGTGCACATTTGACCAAGACACATTAGACTGTGACACTGGCTACAAGTTAGTACATACCCTTGGCTGATCCTTTAGCAGAAAAACTGACCGAACCAGAATCTTGGCCAACCAGTTAATGTTTAATATTAATTACTAGTACAAATCAATCAGCTCCTGTAACGAACATGATACTAACTTTAACAGAATACCAACAAGAGCTACTGTAGCTAATAAACATATTTTGCTACATAACCAAGCTATTATTGATACTATCCATTAGCCCTATAATAGTGTGGGGCAATAGCATTAAGATAACATACAATTCTGCTAGAGGCTAAGTAGAACTAAGAAACATTGTACCTGCATTAGAGTAGGGGGTGACAGGATGCTAATCTCACTAGAATAGCTGGGGGCAAGAACAGACTGCTTGGTATTCGGTAGTAAACGGGCAGAGTGCCAAATAAGGGAGAAGACGCTAGAGCTAGAAGTCGATTGGTTGGAATAACAACAGGGAAACCCGAAGACGGCAGCTGCCACGAGAGATGTGTTAAACAACATATATCTTACCCATATATGGTATGAACCGCTCCTTTACCCAGAAAAGCAGAAAAACGGGAAAGTCTGGGGTGTGGGGCTCATGCTATAAGAACTGTGTGTGCTGTGATTGTGTCAGACTCTGTTGGACTGAGTGCCACACTGTCTCCAGATATATCTGTATGGGGGAATAAAGAGAATTGCCGGCACTGCGATTTTGTCTCCTCTTAATCTCTTCTCATTAACCAACCCGGGGAAGTACTTCAGGTCGGTACTTCAACAATAGTCATCATCCCGGCATAGAAAACTAGCCACAGTAGCAAATAATTTTATTTACCAAGCGTTGGCTACTGACTGTAGGTCGCTAGAAAGTATAGCTAACGTTCTATGTTTAAGTTGACATTAGCTCCATATTACTGTACAACTTATTGATGTGATTATAGTGAGGATTTATTAAAAAAAATATATTCCTAGACCAAACCAATTCAATTTAGTCTAATACAACAAAATGGTTAGCTAGAAGTGTTCAATATTGTCGAGCTGGGCGTGCTACATTTAGCTATTGCACGATAATTTTAACATGAATTAAAATCGAAAAATAACCTTGCTAACTACATGTGGCTATTTGTAACATCATGCAACATTATTTACGCACATATATTGTTGTTGGCATTCAGCAAACATTAAACTGCAAACTTTTACTCACCAGTATGCTGAATAACTCTTTGTTTTTGACGGTGGATATGATCAACGTCCCAAATGCTTCAAATGGCTGCACGAGTGCTGCACGCGACCTTAGATCAAGCGGCAGGCGCATCCTATCCGAATCTGGGCCAATTCCTTCGAACTAGCCATCCCTAAAAACGTGCGTTTTGGAACTGGTGCGGGGGCGCTAAGTGAGTGTGACTGCTATGAAGATTTGCCATAACAACGCCGGATCCGTCGCGGAGTCAGCTGTTGTCTGGGGTGTTTGTTTATTTTGTTCAGAAAGTACTTTCCACTGGAGCTGTTTTTGAAAAGTAGGAAAAATCCTGTTGCTATGGTTACTCCGGTTACAGTGGCTCGAGTTTGGTAAGAGATATTTTCAAAATAAAATTATTTTTGATTTTAATAGCTGAGAAGTATATCTATATTTATTTTCCTCCATGTTGGTGTGTCTGATTCAGAAAGTACTTTCCATTGGAGCTCTTTTTGAAAAATTGGAAAAAACGCTGTTGCGATGGTTACTCCTGCTGAAGTAGCTCGTGTTTGGTTAGAGATATATTTTTTTACTTTTTTCTGATTTAAATAGCTGACATGCATAGAAATACATAAAATAATTGATCTTTTTCTCTATCCTGCTGGGAAAGTGGGCTAAACAGCAGTAATTTGGGAAATATTGCTAAAAGATGTGTTGCTATGGTTACTGCGGTTGCAATATCTCGAGTTTAGTAAGTCATATTTTCATATTTTTTTCTGATTCTTGTAGGCGAAAAGTAGACGTACACTGAACAAAATTATAAACGCAACACTATTGTTTTTGCCCCCATTCATCACGAGCTGAACTCAAAGATCTAAGACTTTCTCTATTTACACAGAAGGCCTATTTCTCTCAAATGTTGTTCACAAATCTGTCTAAATGTGTTAGTGAGCACTTCTCCTTTGCCGAGATAATACATCCACCTCACAGGTGTGGCACATCAAGATGCTGATCGGACAGCATAAGTACTGCACAGGTGTGCCTTAGGCTGGCCACAATAAAAGGCCACTCCAAAATGTTTAGTTTCACTGTATTGGGGGTGTCCGGCGGGGTCCGAAAACCAGTCAGTATCTGGTGTGACCACCATTTGCCTCACACAGTGCAACACATCTCCTTCGCATAGAGTTGATCAGGTTGTTGATTGTGGCCTGTGGAATGTTGGTCCACTCCTCTTCAATGGCCGTGCGAAGTTGCTGGATATTGGCAGGACCTGGAACACGCTGACGTATATGCCGATCCAGAGACACCTGTCCACAGAAGCAATCAATCAATCAGATTCCAAACTCTCCACCATGGCCAAGACCAAAGAGCTGTTCAAGGATGTCAGGGACAAGATTGTAGACCTACACAAGGCTGGAATGGGCTACAAGACCATCGCCAAGCAGCTTGGTGAGAAGGTGACAACAGCTGGTGCGATTATTCGCAAATGGAAGATACAAAATAACTGTTAATCTCCCTCGGTCTGGGGCTCCATGCAAGATCTCACCTCATGGAGTTGCAATGATCATGAGAACGGTGAGGAATCAGCCCAGAACTACACGGGAGGATCTTGTCAATGATCTCAAGGCAGCTAGGACCATAGTCACCAAGAAAACAATTGGTAACACTCTACACCGTGAAGGACTGAAATCCTGCAGCGCCCGCAAGGTCCCCCTGCTCAAGAAAGCACATGTACAGGCCCATCTGAAGTTTGCCAATGAACATCTGAATGATTCAGGAAAACTGGGTGAAAGTGTTGTGGTCAGATGAGACCAAAATCGAGCTCTTTGGCATCAACTCAACTCGCCATGTTTGGAGGAGGAGGAATGCTGCCTATGACCCCAAGAACACCATCCCCACCGTCAAACATGGAGCTGGAAACATTATGCTTTGGGGGTGTTTTTCTGCTAAGGGGAAAGGACAACTTCACCGCATCAAAGGGACGATGGACGGGGCCATGTGCCATCAAATTTTGGGTGAGAACCTCCTTCCCTCAGCCAGGGCATTGAAAATGGGTCGTGAATGGGTAATCGAGCATGACAATGACCCAAAACACACGGCCAAGGCAACAAAGAAGTGGCTCAAGAAGAAGCACATTAAGGTCCTGGAGTGGCCTAGCCAGTCTCCAGACCTTAATCCCATAGAAAATCTGTGGAGGGAGCTGAAGGTTGGAGTTGTCAAACGTCAGGCTCGAAACCTTAATGATTTGGAGAAGATCTGCAAAGAGGAGCGGGACAAAATCCCTCCTGAGATGTGTGCAAACCTGGTGGCCAAGTACAAGAAACGTCTGACCTCTGTGATTGCCAACAAGGGTTTTGCCACTATGTACTAAGTCATGTTTTACAGATGGGTCGAATACTTATTTCACTCATTAAAATGCAAATCAATTTATAATATTTTTGACATGCATTTTTCTGGATTTTTCTGTTGTTATTCTGTCTCTCACTGTTCAAATAAACCTACCATTAAAATTATAGACTGATCATTTCTTTGTCAGTGGGCAAACGTACAAAATCAGCAGGGGATCAAATAATTCTTTCCCTCACTGTACGTAAAGCCGTGTATGTGTATCTCATTCAGAAAGTACTTTCCAATGGAGCTGTTTTCAAAAAGTAGGAAAAAGTTGCCATGGTTTCTCCGGTTGAAGTGGTTTCAGTTTGGTTAGAGATATTTTCATAATCTTTTCTGATTTAATCTGCTAAGAAGTAGTGGAATATATAAAGTATTTGTACTGTTTCTCTGCCTTGCTGGGAAAGTGGGCTAAACGACAGCTGTTTTGGAAATATTGCTAAAAATCGGGTTACTATGGTTAATGCGGTTGAAATATCTTGACTTTGGTAAGGGATATTTTCATAATTCTTTCTGATTCTTGTAGGTAAAAAGTAGAGGTACATTTAGGTTAAGCTGTGTTTGTGTCTGGTTCAGAAAGTACTTTCAATTGGAGCTGCTTTTGAAAAGTAGGAAAAAATCCTGTTGTCATGGTTACTCCAGTTGAAGTAGCTTGAGTTTCATAAAAGATATTTTCTTTTTTTTTCTGATTTAAATAGCTGACAAGCAGATGAATATATAAAATAATTGTAGTTTTTCTCTGCCTTGCTCAGAAAGTGGGTTAAACCGCAGCTGTTTGGGAAATATTGCTAAAAATCAGGTTGCTATGGTTTCTTCGGTTGCAATATCTCAAGTTTGGTAAGAGATATCTTCAAAATTATTTTGGTTTTAAATAACTGAGAAATATATCTACATTTAAATTCCTCCATGTTGGTGGGTCTCATTCAGAAAGTACTTTCTATTGGAGCTGTTTTTGAAAAGTTGGAAAAAATCCTGTTGCTATGGTTTGGTAAGAGATATTTGCGGTATTTTTACTGATTTAAATAGCTGAGAAGTAGTGGAATATATGAAACACTAACTTTTTGTCTATCGTGTTGGGAAAGTGGGTTAAACGGCAGCTGTTTGGGAAATATTGTTAAAAAACGCATTGCTATGGTTACTGTGGTTGCAATATCTCAAGTTTGGTAAGAGATATTTTAGTTATTTTTTCTGATTCAAATAGCGGAGAAGTAGACGAAGATATGAAATGCTCTAACCTTTTGTCTATCTCATTTGCAAAGTGGTCCAAATTGCAGATATTTGTAAAAAGTTGTGTGAAATTCTGTTAAATTAATTTTTTTAATTGCTGTAACTTTTGTTCTGAATTAAAACATTTTGTAATTCTTTTTCTCTAAGTAGTTTGGAAAAAAAATGTGTTAAAGTAGGTTGTTTGCCACAACTGTGACTTTTCAAAAAGTCATTAGAATGTTGGAGTGTAAACAATGGAAACTTCAGAATTCCGAAAGAAATCCCATTCAAGGCAACAAAGTTTTAAAAGTTTAATAAAAGTTAAATATTTCAAAAATTATAAAAGATATCAAAAAGTTGTATACAAGCAACTTAATCCGGACCAGTCTACACGTTTTAAAGTTTGAACAAAGTTTCTAGTTTAAACGGTGTAGGAGTAGCGTTCCAAATAATAATAATAATAAGAAGAAGTATGTCAAAACACTAACCTGGGGCTTATGCTGCACAAGCCCCAGCAATAAGAAGAAGTATGGAAGAAACCTATAGTTGTGCTTTGCCTTCGGCAAGCACACTTAATAAGAAGTATGGGAGCAGCCTATAGTTGTGCTTTGCCTTTGGCAAGCACACCTAATTACTGTATATAACCTAAACAGTTTTATATACAGTATAAAAGTTTAAAAACTACCTAAAATAACATTCAGGGAAAATGAGAGGAGCGTGATTTTTCCTAAGCTACCATCTTCATGACATTACATGTGTGACATTGTGGAATCTCCTCTTCTGCACATGATAGATAGGCTGGAGATCCCCCCTCAGCAGAGCCTTTGCATCCTCTGTCCAGTGGGCAAACCTTCTCCCATGTCTGTACAGTTAAGGAAATACATTCTTACATCTCACTATTTAACACATCTCCGTCCAATGGGCAAATCTTCTCCAATGCCTTTACAGTTAAGGAGATACATTTTAACATCTCACTATTTAACACATCTATATCAAGTTTTAGAATGTCTACAAATAAAAATGTTACCCTTCCAGCTCCATGTTCTCCTAAAGAACAACACACTACCAATTCCTGTGCTCAGGCATGTCACCCTGTTTGGAAGAGCAGTTGTTGATTTGTAATTGATTATGTTGTTGACACTTCTAATTCTGTTTTTAACATGTGAGAAATGAATACTTATCATGGAGAAATCAAAAGGGGCCTCCATGGCGATGTACCATGCATACTGGAACCCCCAAAAACACTTTTATTACAATATATAATCAATTGTTTATAAATTAATTAACTTTTATGTCAAAGTAAATGTCAGAGATATCGTACAGAAATGGACCATGAGAATGGATACCCCGCAATCCTTCCCATGTGACTGAACAGGAAATCCCTATTTATGAGAGATGACAGTAGTTTAAACAGTTAGATCATCCAATATTTTATCTTTAATCTAATTCGATTTGATCAGCACATACCTCCAAATCTTGGGCGGTTTTTTTCAGCCCATGCTCCTGGGACAACCTGCTGTGCAAGGCCTCTGATGAACCCCGAAAACAAATTTACAAAATAAAAGCAATTCAACAAGAATAATGTGCTATTGTATACAGCTGACAGGATCTGATACTGTGGAGAAATCAAAGAATATGAAGAAGCCTTTAAGAACACAGGGCAAACATGTACAAACAGTAGGCATGTCTTAGACACAAGGTCAAAGGAACATGACCAGGGAACAACACAAACGGCAAATATTTTTTAACAACAGGCAATCTTAACACGATAACAGGTCAAATGAATGTGACCTCCTAAGTATATAATAATATGTTTAGATGACCTCATGAGGCTTAGATAACCTGCATGTCCAAACCCCTTTCCTTGCTGAGCAATGGAGTCTAGAAAGATCAGCTCTCTCTGTTGTGGTTTCAAAACCTGTGGGAATATGCAGTCTCCGGGATAAGAAAATTGTTGAATTAAATGTAATGACAAAAAAGTTATGCACACATACTGTTGTTTACATTTCGGTCACATTGTTGTCCTTGTGAATATCATAGATGTTTCTGTGCTGCTTGCTCCTAATGCATGTATTATCTCCACTTCTTTCAAAAATATTTTATATCACAGAACACATATAGGGACCAGTTATGATAGCAGTGGGTAACGGTACAGCCAGAGAGTACACGAACAGCCAGGCTAGATATTATTTTGAGGCTTTCTGATCAGACCTTACATACATAAAGAAGTGTCCAGGGGTCCATAGAGGGACAATCAAAGCATATTTTAGGTGAACATCCATCTAAAAGAAACACATAAAGTGGCTTGAGGTACACATTTAGGGCCTGCAGCCGAAGTGTTTTAACATATATCTGCACTATTCCACCCCATGCCATTACATCGATGACAGCCAAAGCATAAAACAGTGTTAAATGTGATAGGATTTTACATTGAAAAATGTAAGGGAGCTGAAATTAATTGTCCCTTACTGGTTATCCTTGTTGTGGATCAGGATTACAAGGTGAGAGCCATAGGTGGAAGATAGAGGTCTACAATAAATATGTATTTTCCCTACAAGATAACAAGTATCCAAATAAGTGTGATTTACAGATACTCTTTGGAAGACATGATTTAGTTACTCATTATGGTCACATAATTTCTAAAAGAAACTGTGCCACCATTTCAATCACCTTGAAGCAAGCATTTCCAATCTACAGTGCATACAAGACAAATCCTATTCAAACATTGCTGTTACATATATACTCCACAGTTGTTACTCACCGTTGCTTCTATGTCTTTTGGGAGTCCAAGGGTCTGGAAGTCTGACCTGGTGAGGGTAATGCTTCCAGTTTTCAGGATGATCTCATTTCCTATTCTCCGAACATCCAGGACATAATTTATCTAAAACATTCAAACAACATAACTTTTAAACATGACCAAAAATTTACTTTGTTTAATGAATCAGAACTACAAATCAGTAGTACAATGTTCTTTCTACAATGTACCAGTTTCTCTTGAAGCTGGTGTTTGTCCATTTTCCAAGACGTTTTGCTGGGCTTGAGGTTGGTAACATTTGAAACATATGTTGCCTCACATTGATCCCCACATGAATATTCAACTTCTGAAAATATTTGAAACATACACTGTCAGACAGCTGTGGATCACAATGAAATTCTAGAATGTTAAGTGATTAATTAAATAACTATCAGAACATTCCAACCAAAATATGTCTAAGCATGTCAAAAGAAAACATTTACTGTGCTGTCAACCCTCTGTTTACTCCAAGATTGTAGTTATATACAATGTTTCACATCAAAAAACATGAGCAGAAGGGGTCATAGTATTTAGGAAGTAGTTCTTCTTCATTTTCGAGAAAAGCTGTTCCGCAGTCTGGGAATTAACCCATCTTGCCAGCTCTGGAACAAGTTTGATCCTTCTGAGTGAATAACGTTCATATTTGGTGTTGTCCTCATAGAATTTGTCACAAAGAACAAAGTGGTCAGAGGATCCTGACGGTGGGTGACTATCAGGGTCAGGTGGATTTTTCTTTTCCCGTTACCAATTCAAATTTACCTTAATGTTCCTTTCATTTGCCATTTTGAGTTTTGCATCGGTTGGCTCTATAAGCTGTCCTTCATACAGGCTGAAGTGCATTTTTGCTGGTTCCCTCAAATTTGCATGGGTTACCAGTCCTCTTGCAAAGTCATAAATGGACACATTAGGGATGTGCTTCCAGGACAACAATGTGTCAGCATAGTCTCTAGGAGACTCAGCTCTGAGCAGGAACTTCATACTATACACGATCCCACAGGGGCACATCACAACAGCTCATCGATCTATAAGGGAAATATCAAAATTTGAGACTTTACTGTCAAGGCCACACTCCTTTCACAGCTGTCGGATGACCACAACCTGTCAATACACATTTATCACTGATAACAGGCATTTCTGGCATGTCCAAGTGTTCACGACCTGTAATTTGTATCAATATAATATACAACAGGATTAGAAAGTACCTTCTGTTTCATTAGCTCATCTGTGAGTCTGTCTTCGGTCACATCCAGCTCTTCTGTCTCCTCTGGATGTTGATGCTTTGTTGAGTGGACTTTGCTCCATTCCGTGTTGAGGACTATGCAGGATTCTCGTGTGTTTTGGCCAATCGATGGAGCCCACAGATGAAAGCTTGGTTTTACTTTAAATGGACTGCAATCACCACCTTGGACCAAGAATAAACAACAGAGTGTTGGTTCAGATTTTGAGAATAGCAGCTTAATGTGATGTTATGAAAATGGGGAGAAAAAAATTTATTCTAACTTGGAACCAAACCACTTGCAACTCTCTCCAAAGACACAGATTCCCCAAACTCCTCTGCATTCACTTCACCATCAAATGATTCTGGAGGAACCTCTATGTCACTCACTATGGAGAAAGGGTACTTCAATTCATTTTTAACCACTGATAATATTTTTTTATGTGGGGTTAGAAATATTGCAGTTTATAGGAATTTAAGGGATAACCAATGCTAGAAAAATATGCAGTATGGTCTAGGATCTTTAGAATGACACATTTGAACCTCTTTACATCACCGCAACAGTAAACAAAGGTTTTCACACTACCAACCTGGCATGTGTTAGACCCCCTTTTTGTGGAGATCCATTATCATTATTGGAGGATGATGGCCACATTTGAGACAGGAAAAAGAATAACTGTGACTGGTAAGAGCCTCAAAGTGGATATATGCTTGAAGGACTTCAGTCCCACATGGATATTTTACACCTTCTGTCATCTCAAGTGCTTCGACCACTCTTCCTACTGATGTGTAAGTCTTAGAAAAACGTAAAAAGGCATAATTTAAGAAGTTAATACTCAAAAACCTGTACTATTACTATAAAAACAGTCATTTCAGATCATCCATAGCTGTACTGGGGCAACCGCCCAAAAATATTGGAAATACTGTGTAAAAAGACAGGGTAATAATACCTGAAGTGAGTTTCTGAGATACACAGAGTTGAAGGCTGAGAATGATGTGATCATCATAATTATGCACACCCTGACTCCATTCTTGATTGCAATACACCAAGCCACACTCTGGGCATGTTTTGCAAAATGTTGATTTGTCTGTAATTTATAAAGATTGTTAAAAATATTTTTGCAAAACCATGTGTTGCAAAGACATTTACTTCAGATACAGAGCAAATAAATCAATAAATCATAAATACAAACCTTCACATACAACCATCCTTGTTACAACTTTCACTTTGGCAGTGATCAGTGATGGCTCACCCAATGGCACATCACTCTGACACTCTTCGCAGGACGTCTCTGTTGGAATTAGTAGTCTTGGGACATCACTTTCAGTAAGATGGTGTATGACGTGTTCTGGCAGGACATTAGGTATGCGTTTTTTTGGCATAGATGTAATGTACCATCCATTCCAGTCCTTTGTTCCTGGGCGGGTAGTCCACATCTCCTTGTGGCGTACTATCATAAAGGAAGAGAAGCTACATTTTCAGTCATATGCTGTTCCCCCTCTGTGCTGGACACTGAACAAAATAGATATCTTTCTGGAAAAGATGTAATTTTCTGTTTGTGTAAGCAGGACCGAGACTGCTTGGAGCAAGGGCAGTGCCACGTGTTCAGTTTTGAATTAAACATTATCATGACCCTTCCTAGCCGAATGTAATATGCTACTTTTGGTTCATACACTGAAATGTAATGACTATGCTCAGGTCCTCCTCGATCCACACTGACCAAAAGAGGGTAGCCATTGTCATCAGCACTTTTCTGCTGTTGGAGACAGAGCATTTTCTTATTTTCACTGAACCATTTGCTCCTACCTACATCCTTTAAAACCTCAGGACTTAAATAAACTTCAGCAGAATTTGTAGCGCAGTAGTCGATGGAGCGCTGATGTAAACACTGGCGGCCTTGCAACCCACTTCTATAAAAATCTGCTTGGGTATTGCACTCGTCCATTTCACACAAAAACTGGTGTTTTGATCCCCAGATTTTCTTTATTGCATGTATCGGAACACAAGTTCCTCTGAAAGACTTAACTACTGCAAACACTCCATTGTATTTATCTAGACACTGGCTTTGAAGTCTATTGTGTCCTGTGATGTCTCTCTCAACAAACTAATGCTTCCGTTGAAAATGCTTGTAGGAGGACCAGTTATATGACCAGCTGTAGGAGGACCAGCTGTATGAGAACCAGCTGTGGAAGGAGGACCGGCTGTAGGAGGACCAGCTGTAGGGGGACCAGCTGTAGGGGGACCAGCTGTAGGGGGATGACCAGTTGTAGGAGGACCAGTTGCAGGAGGAGAACCAGTTGTAGCAGGAGGACCTGTAGGAGGAGGACCCATTGTAGGAGGAGGACCAGCTGTAGGAGGAGGACCAGCTGTAGGAGGACCAGCTGTAGGACCAGCAGTAGGAGGACCAGCTTTAACGATCATTAAATTTAATGATCATTAAGTTTGTAGGTCGTTGGGTGGCAAAATGGACAGTGATAAAGGCTGTAGCATTCTTTACACTGTGTTACAGGGATTTTATCCCCAATTTTTCTAACAATCAAATGCTGTAAAAAAAAGAAAAACATAGCTACATGTGCAAATTATCCGAAATACACACTCACTTGATTTTTTAAACTAAAATCTTGAAGGCCAATCTTTATAAAGTACAGTACTGTAGCTACCTACTAGCTAGATAATTAGTTTATTAGCGAGCTACCACATAGGACAGGAGTATTAGCTAAATAGATCATGTTAGCTTGTAGAATATTACAGTTGCTAGAATATGCTTATTCACATAACGTAGAACCCCCTATAATTGGCATAGCCAACTGCAGTTTTGAAATATATCTTCTTGTACCAAGTAATCATTTGATCAAGTTGTCAATGTTTAGTGATTATTAGTGACCTAGAAATGTTAACTAGCATGTCATTAATTAGCATTCATGAATGTCAGTGGAATTATTAATATTTTCAGCTAGTTGGTTAGCGATGTGGCTAAAAAAATACCATCCCCTATTATCGGCCACCTTACTATTTTATTCAATAACGTTTTAGTTCCTTATTATTTGTGTTACAAATGCCAGATGACAGTTTTCTCTCAAGTGTTTACTAGAAAGTTTTAGCTACCTTTCATGCCTTTTGGAGAGAAGTCATTACATCTGATCACTTTGATATTACATGATGTCTGGTCTGTCTCATGATTTGCAACTTGTCAAAAACAATTTCCATACACGAAAAAAAGGATTTAACATCAATACATCCCTAAAAAATGGTGGTGGGCTAGCTGAAAGGGTACAGTATATTTAATAGCAAAACATAGCATTGTTTTCCAGTGAATTTACATTTTGAACTTGAGAGGATATAGTTCTCAAAAACACCAGGAACGGCCGATAATACCAGACGTTATCTAACTAGCTAAATTCCTACTGTGGGGCAATAGCATTAAGATAACATGCAAGTCTGCTAGAGGCTAAGTAGAACTAAGAAACATTGTACCTGCATTAGAGGAGGGGGTGACAGGATCCTTATCTCACTAGAATAGTTGGGAGCAAGAACAGACCGTTTGGTATGTGGTAGTAAATGGGCAGAATGCCAAATAAGGGAAAAGACGCTGAAGCTAGAAGTCGATTGGTTGGAATAACAACAGGGAAACCCGAAGACGGCAGCTGCCATGAGAAGATGTGTTAAACGTATCTTACCCATATATGGTATGAACCGCTCCCTGAACCAGAAAAGTAGAAAAAACGGGAAAATCTAGGGTAGGGGGCTCATGCTATAAGAACTGTGTGTGCTGTGATTGTGTCAGACT